>CM065592.1:432878713-432956213 GCA_033119425.1 Bufotes viridis
CATTGCCCAGGACCCCACCACCTCCCTGGGGAGAGGCAGGGCCTGGGCTGGGAAAGGTGGAAAAATCCCTGGTAGCTTGTCAGCAATCAGCAGCTCCTCCAAACACAACCACACCCGTCGACTGGCTCCAGCACACTGAGGATTACACCCAGTATACAGGACAGGAGAAGTGGTACTGTGCAGTGTATATATACAGAATAAGAGCAGATACTGAGGATTACACCCGGTATACAGGACAGGAGAAGTGGTACTGTACAGTGAATATATTTACAGAATAAGAGCAGATACTGAGGATTACACCCAGTATACAGGACAGGAGAAGTGGTACTGTGCAGGGTATATATACAGAATAAGAGCAGATACTGAGGATTACACCCAGTATACAGGACAGGAGAAGTGTTACTGTGCAGTGTATATATATACAGAATAAGAGCAGATACTGAGGATTACACCCAGTATACAGGACAGGAGAAGTGGTACTGTGCAGTGTATATATATACAGAATAAGAGCAGATACTGAGGATTACACCCGGTATACAGGACAGGAGAAGTGGTACTGTGCAGTGTATATATACAGAATAAGAGCAGATACTGAGGATTACACCCGGTATACAGGACAGGAGAAGTGGTACTGTACAGTGAATATATTTACAGAATAAGAGCAGATACTGAGGATTACACCCAGTATACAGTACAGGAGAAGTGGTACTGTGCAGTGTCTATATATACAGAATAAGAGCAGATACTGAGGATTACACCCAGTATACAGGACAGGAGAAGTGGTACTGTGCAGTGTATATATATACAGAATAAGAGCAGATACTGAGGATTACACCCAGTATACAGGAGAAGTGGTACTGTGCAGTGTATACATATACAGGCTCAGACGTTCTTTATGGCGTGTTATGATTTTTTGGGGGCGTGGATTGTCATGTGATCTCGCCCTTTTTATTCAGGGAGATGAGTTTACATTCCTTGCTTTTTCTTTAGCGGATGTGATACGAGAGATTATTATTGTGGACAGTTTCCTGATGTCTCGTGTACTCGTCTCCTTTTTGGCGCGGTGTCACTTTGCGGTCACATGTTTGTTTTTCTTTGCCATTCACACTCGTTTTCGATTCAGTCTGTGGGACTTTTAGGGTTAAGTGCACAGTCGCTGTACCTTTAACCCTTCAGTGACGCTGGATAATGCTGAGTGATGGTTGGAGGCAGGGAGGGGTCCTTGCACTTTCTTCCCGCTCCTTCCTGTCTTGGCTGCTGATTTTCTGCTCTTTCCCATTAATTCTTTGGGCCGCCCCTCTGCTCAGTATGTGATGATTTTCGGGGCCGGGGATTGGCCGGGAGCCCTGTCACTCTGCACACACCCCCGGTTTGGTCCCTCCCACCCTCTTGTTAGGGCCTGTCCTGTAATAACCGTGTGGAGTTACATCACTGGGGGCTGACAATGCCGAGCAGCTGACCCCATAGTCAACCACTGTGGGCTTAACCCCTCACTGGCCACAAAATGAAACATTGTATCCTGCACAGAGCTCCGCGCTGATACAAAGTATCAACCGAGATCAGACTATAAATAATAATGTGATAATGATGCCTCGGGTCGTGTGATTTATTCACCCAGTGACTCCTGCACCACCCCACAATCCAGACCTGAAACCAGGACCCCTGCCTTGGGGGGAGCCGAGTACCCAAGGGGGCCCAACAATATGGAAACCCCCACAATAATAGCAGACCCCTGAAGAGGATTACCGCCTGACCCGGTACTTGGCATCTCTTTCAGTGCATTGAAAAAGTATTCACCCCCTTCCAGGTGCCCCTAGTTGTCACATTGAATGGTTTTTGAAGAGATATTAAAGGTGAATTGCCAAAAACAGATTTCCAGTCCTTAGGACACCCAAGTGCAAAAGTTAGTGCCCCCTTACACATGAAATTAGTCACACGGCTGCAGGTGTACTTATTTCTGCAATCTTCCTTTGTCTGACCCCAGTCTTTCCTGGTCGGGGGATTTTTTCTGAGATTTGGGGAGTTTTTGTGCCTTGCAGGCCCAGGAGAGGGATCTGAAAGCTCTACGGATGACACAGGCCCCAGTATATCTGCCGTAGATCCAGTACACTCCAGTAGGACCAGTACACAGTGCTGGTTGTGTGATGGAGGATAGTCAGTTCCCACACCTTGATGTACAGGCAGCAGATTTACTGTTCAGGACTCTGGGGAAGAGGAGTGACAACCCCACAGGAGCTGTAATGGAGGCCATATTGGATGCCACCCAGCTTTTCCAGAAGCCGGTGTAAGCAGGAGAGCAGCTGCTGCCCTTTTACAGCTGGACATGCTGTACTGTGGATCAGGGCCCTGCAGATTACAAGACGTGCTGAACCCTCACAGCGCTGTGACCTTGGCTGGCCACATTCGGCGTGGACACGTGTGCTGGGACTTGGAGTCATAGTGATAGTGCCCCCTACAGTCAGAGACCGGGACATCATCCTGACTGAAACAATGGGGAAACACAAGAGGAGAAAGTGGGGGAGCACAGGCGACATGTATGACCACCGAGTCCTGTGCAGAGGATGAGCCATCACCTACATATGTCACCCTGCACCCCCCTCGTCACAGTATAGACACGTCTCTGCCTGCCCTTTGTACATTTCCTCTCTCCTGATTGGCTGGGCGTTCCGGGGTGATGTCAGAGCTATGCTGTGTAATCTGAGCCAATCAGATGTTCCCATCAGCTCCCTCTCCCCTCTCACAGCAAAACTCACAGACAAACCGATGGAGAAAAGCTGCAGCTGCATCCCCCGCCCGACATACCGCTGTGTTTTTAGGTCCTTCATTACTCTAGACTGTTTTAGTGTTACAGGACGGTATCGCCAGCCTGTAGTGCTCCTAATGTTCAGAAAGCTCCACAGGGAGGAGGGGGATGAGGCTTCTGTTTCTGTGACTCATGCTGCGAGAGGGAGGAGGGAGCTGCTGGAGGAAATATCTAAATGGTCAGATTACATCCCCCCATCACACTTGGATGAGCCTGCCTACTCAACATGTACAAAAATCAGCAGCGGGAAGGAAAAGGAAGCTCTGCACATTACATACATGAGGAGGGGACCTTATAGTAACAAATGGCATTACTTCATTATCTGCCACTGACATCAGCTGTATACCTCTACTGCTATTCCATCTATTACTGCTGACAACCTGCCTGTATATCCTGTCTGAGAGGTAGTCACAGCCCCGCCCCCCGCTGATGACATCACTGATATAATGACATGTGATCAGACATGAGATCCACACCTTATACTACAGGAACATCTATTACTGCTGACAACCTGCCTGTATATCCTGTCTGAGAGGTAGTCACAGCCCCGCCCCCTGCTGATGACATCACTGATATAATGACATGTGATCAGACATGAGATCCACACCTTATACTACAGGAACATCTATTACTGCTGACAACCTGCCTGTATATCCTGTCTGAGAGGTTGTCATGGCCCGCCCCTGCTGATGACATCACTGATATAATGACATGTGATCAGACATGAGATCCACCCCTTATACTACAGGAACATCTATTACTGCTGACAACCTGCCTGTATACCCTGTCTGAGAGGTTGTCACAGCCCCGCCCTGCTGATGACATCACTGATATAATGACATGTGATCAGACATGAGATCCACACCTTATACTACAGGAACATCTATTACTGCTGACAACCTGCCTGTATATCCTGTCTGAGAGGTAGTCACAGCCCCGCCCCCTGCTGATGACATCACTGATATAATGACATGTGATCAGACATGAGATCCACACCTTATACTACAGGAACATCTATTACTGCTGACAACCTGCCTGTATATCCTGTCTGAGAGGTAGTCACAGCCCCGCCCCTGCTGATGACATCACTGATATAATGACATGTGATCAGACATGAGATCCACACCTTATACTATACTACAGGAACGCATCTATTACTGCTGACAACCTGCCTGTATATCCATGTCTGAGAGGTAGTCACCAGCCCCGTCCCCCTGCTGATGACATCACTGATATAATGACATGTGATCGAGACATGAGATCCACCTTATACTACAGGAACATCTATTACTGCTGACAACCTGCCTGTATATCCTGTCTGAGAGGTAGTCACAGCCCCGCCCCCGCTGATGACATCACTGATATAATGACATGTGATCAGACATGAGATCCTCACCTTATACTACAGGAACATCTATTACTGCTGACAACCTGCCTGTATATCCTGTCTGAGAGGTAGTCACAGCCCCGCCCCCTGCTGATGACATCACTGATATGATGACATGTGATCAGACATGAGATCCACACCTTATACTACAGGAACATCTATTACTGCTGACAACCTGCCTGTATATCCTGTCTGAGAGGTTGTCACAGCCCCGCCCCCTGCTGATGACATCACTGATATAATGACTTGTGATCAGACATGAGATCCACCCCTTATACTACAGGAACATCTATTACTGCTGACAACCTGCCTGTATATCCTGTCTGAGAGGTAGTCACAGCCCCGCCCCCTGCTGATGACATCACTGATATAATGACATGTGATCAGACATGAGATCCACACCTTATACTACAGGAACATCTGTTACTGCTGACAACCTGCCTGTATATCCTGTCTGAGAGGTAGTCACAGCCCCGCCCCCTGCTGATGACATCAGTGATATAATGACATGTGATCAGACATGAGATCCACACCTTATACTACAGGAACATCTATTACTGCTGACAACCTGCCTGTATATCCTGTCTGAGGGGTAGTCACAGCCCCGCCCCCTGCTGATGACATCACTGATATAATGACATGTGATCAGACATGAGATCCACACACCTTATACTACAGGAACATCTATTCCTGCTGACAACCTGCCTGTATATCCTGTCTGAGAGGTAGTCACAGCCCCGCCCCCTGCTGATGACATCACTGATATAATGACATGTGATCAGACATGAGATCCACACCTTATACTACAGGAACATCTATTACTGCTGACAACCTGCCTGTATATCCTGTCTGAGGGGTAGTCACAGCCCCGCCCCCTGCTGATGACATCACTGATATAATGACATGTGATCGTACTCTCTGCACATTTGATGATTCTGTCATTTCCATGTTATTTTCTGTAGATGAGACGGCTGACGGTCCTGTGACACGTTCTCCCCCCCATATGACTAGATTATCGCAGCTGGCCGTGTTACAATGTATCAGAATGTCTGGGAGATACAGTTCTCACTGTCCTCGCTCCTATTTGTGCTCTCGCCGGTCACATTATAAGAATAGGACCCTGGCTTCATTCTCCCTCCTCCGGTCACTCGCGTCTTGTGATGTGAAGAATGTGCACGTAGCCCAGCAGTGACCGCGCGGAGACGAGGAACAACCTCTCTTCTCACATGTCCTTGTCACAATGTGTCACACAGAAATGAGATCCGCGTACTGGCAGCCGCGGCCTACGTGGAATTTACTGCCTTTGTGCTGCTTATTGTGGCGTCACTGGGAAATGATTGCTGTGATGATAGACGAGACATATATACACGCTGTGTCTGACACATAGAGATTACGTGCCGCATGCCATCCCCTTATTGTACATCATCACTTACATGCCCGGAATGTTCTCCGTATATCAGTCTCCAATGTTCTATCTATTGTAGATTGATCACCATAATGGCGGATGTTTTGTAGATCAGTCTTTAGAATGCTGTCTGTAGGCTCTCTAGTGTTCACCAGAATGCTCTCTATATTGTATATCAGTCACATCAGCCACTGTAAGGTTACAGTATCTGTATTCTACGGGATTCTAAAATGTTCTCTGTATTATATTATATTACTTTCTTGGATTCTCTTTGTATTGTAAATAGTATGCAGAGTGCTCTCTGCATTGTATATCAGTCTCTAGGATGCTCTCTTTATTGTATCTGAGTCTCTAGGATGCTCTCTGCATTGTATATCAGTCTCTAGAATGCTCTCTGTATTGTATATCAGTCTGTAGAGTGCTCTATGTATTGTATGTCAGTCTCTAGAGTGTTCTATGTATTGTATATCAGTCTCTAGAATGTTCTCTGTATTGTATATCAGTCTGTAGAGTGCTCTATTTATTGTATATCAGTCTGTAGAGTGCTCTATGTATTGTATATCAGTCTGTTGAGTGCTCTCTGTATTGTATATCAGTCTGTAGAGTGCTCTATGTATTGTAGATCAGTCTCTAGAATGCTCTCTGCATTGTATATCAGTCTCTAGGATGCTCTATGTATTGTATATCAGTCTGTAGAGTGCTCTATGTATTACATGTCAGTCTCTAGAGTGCTCTCTGTACTGTATGTCAGTCTCTATGTATTGTACATCAGTCTCTAGAGTGCTGTATGTATTGTATATCAGTCTCTAGAATGTTCGCTGTATTGTATATCAGTCTCTAGAGTGCTCTATGTATTGTATATCAGTCTCTAGAATGTTCTAGGTATTGTATGTCAGTCTCTAGAGTGCTCTCTGTATTGTATATCAGTCTCTAGAATGTTCTCTGTATTGTATATTAGTCTGTAGAGTGCTCTATTTATTGTATATCAGTCTGTAGAGTGCTCTATGTATTGTATATCATTCTGTAGAGTGCTCTATGTATTGTATATCAGTCTATAGAATGCTCTCTGTATTGTAGATCAGTCTGTAGAGTGCTCTATTTATTGTATATCAGTCTGTAGAGTGCTCTATGTATTGTATATCAGTCTGTAGAGTACTCCATGTATTGTATATCAGTCTCTAGAATGCTCTCTGTATTGTATATCGGTCTCTAGAATGCTCTATGTATTGTATATCAGTCTCTAGAATGTTCTAGGTATTGTATGTCAGTCTCTAGAGTGCTCTCTGTATTGTATGTCAGTCTCTAGAATGCTCTCTGTATTGTATATCAGTCTCTAGAATGTTCGCTGTATTGTATATCAGTCTCTAGAGTGCTCTATGTATTGTATATCAGTCTCTAGAATGTTCTAGGTATTGTATGTCAGTCTCTAGAGTGCTCTCTGTATTGTATGTCAGTCTCTAGAATGCTCTCTGTATTGTATATCAGTCTCTAGAATGTTCTCTGTTTTGTATATCAGTCTGTAGAGTGCTCTATTTATTGTATATCAGTCTGTAGAGTGCTCTATGTATTGTATATCAGTCTGTAGAGTGCTCTATGTATTGTATATCAGTCTCTAGAATGCTCTCTGTATTGTAGATCAGTCTGTAGAGTGCTCTATTTATTGAATATCAGTCTGTAGAGTGCTCTATGTATTGTATATCAGTCTGTAGAGTACTCCATGTATTGTATATCAGTCTCTAGAAGGCTCTCTGTGTTGTATATCGGTCTCTAGAATGCTCTCTGTATTGTAGATCGGTCTCTAGAATGCTCTCTGTATTGTAGATCGATCTCTAGAATCCTCTCTGTATTGTATATCAGTCTGTAGAGTGCTCTCTGTATTGTATATCAGTCTGTAGAGTGCTCTATGTATTGTATGTCAGTCTCTAGAGTGCTCTCTGTACTGTATGTCAGTCTCTATGTATTGTACATCAGTCTCTAGGGTGCTCTATGTATTGTATATCAGTCTCTAGAATGTTCTCTGTATTGTTTATCAGTCTGTAGAGTGCTCTATTTATTGTATATCAGTCTGTAGAGTGCTCTATGTATTGTATCTCAGTCTGTAGAGTGCTCCATGTATTGTATATCAGTCTCTAGAATGCTCTCTGTATTGTAGATCGTCTCTAGAATGCTCTCTGTATTGTAGATCAATCTCTAGAATCCTCTCTGTATTGTATATCAGTCTGTAGAGTGCTCTATGTATTGTAAATCAGTCTCTAGAATGCTCTCTGTATTGTATATCAGTCTCTAGAGTGCTCTATGTATTGTATATCAGTCTCTAGAATGTTCTAGGTATTGTATATCAGTCTCTAGAATGTTCTCTGTATTGTATATCAGTTTGTAGAGTGCTCTATTTATCTTATATCAGTCTGTAGAGTGCTCTATGTATTGTTTATCAGTCTGTAGAGTGCTCTCTGTATTGTCTATCAGTCTCTAGAGTGCTCTCTGTACTGTATGTCAGTCTCTATGTATTGTATATCAGTCTCTAGAGTGCTGTATGTATTGTATATCAGTCTCTAGAATGTTCTCTGTATTGTATGTCAGTCTCTAGAATGTTCTCTGTATTGTATATCAGTCTCTAGAGTGCTCTATGTATTGTATATCAGTCTCTAGAATGTTCTAGGTATTGTATATCAGTTTCTAGAAGATTCTCTGTATTGTATATCAGTCGGTAGATTGCTTTATGTATTGTATATCAGTCTGTAGAGTGCTCTATGTATTGTATGTCAGTCTCTAGAGTGCTCTCTGCATTGTATGTCAGTCTCTAGAATGTTCTCTGTATTGTATTTCAGTCTCTAGAGTGCTCTAGGTATTGTATGTCAGTCTCTAGAATGCTCTCTGTATTGTATGTCAGTCTCTAGAATGCTCTCTGTATTGTATATCAGTCTCTAGAATGTTCTCTGTATTGAATATCAGTCTGTAGAGTGCTCTATGTATTGTATATCAGTCTGTAGAGTGTTCTATGTATTGTATATCAGTCTCTAGAATGCTCTCTGTATTGTAGATCAGTCTCTAGAATGCTCTCTGTATTGTATATCAGTCTCTAGAATGCTCTCTGTATTGTATATCAGTCTGTAGAGTGCTCTCTGTATTGTATATCAGTCTCTAGAATGCTCTCTGTATTGTATATCAGTCTCTAGAATGCTCTCTGTATTGTATATCAGTCTGTAGAGTGCTCTATGTATTGTATATCAGTCTCTAGAATGCTCTCTGTATTGTATATCAGTCTCTAGAATGCTCTCTGTATTGCATATCAGTCTGTAGAGTGTCCTATGTATTGTGTATCAGTCTGTAGAGTGCTCTATGTATTGTATATCAGTCTGTAGAGTGCCCTATGTATTGTATATCAGTCTGTAGAGTGCTCTATGTATTGTATGCAGTCTGTAGAGTGCTCTATGTATTGTATATCAGTCTCTAGAATGCTCTCTGTATTGCATATCAGTCTGTAGAGTGCTCTATGTATTGTATATCAGTCTGTAGAGTGCTCTATGTATTGTATATCAGTCTGTAGAGTGCTCTATGTATTGTATGTCAGTCTGTAGAGTGCTCTAAGTATTGTATATCGATCTCTAGAATTCTCTCTGTATTGTATATCAGGTCTCAAGGATCAGTGGTGTAGATAGAAATCATTGGGCCCCATAGCGAGAATCTGAATGGCCTGCCCCCTCCCACTATCCACCCATAGCCTCTCCCCCCTGACCTGGCTTCTCCTTGCCCACCCAGGTAGTACTATTCAATCTCATCAACCACCACCCAGTCAATCATGCACTGGATGTCCAAATTCTTATCGGCAGACTTCCCCCACCCCATCATGCACTCCTACAAATGTACCACCCCCCTTTCCCTAACCCACCGTCATGAACTACTGCAATTTTATCATGTCCCCCCATGGACCGTGCTGCAGTCTTATGAGCCACACATACAGGCAAACTTCCTGGCAGTGTTAGGCATTTCCCGGATCTAGCTATTCTAGTCCTATGCTGGAACAGAATAGAGAAATTTTATATAGCATATTATTCCCCTCCATGAACTGTGCCTGCTGCTGCCTTTTATATAGTGTCATACTACTCCATGAACTGTGCCTGCTGCTGCCTTTTATATAGTGTCATACTACTCCATGAACTGTGCCTGCTGCTGCCTTTTATATAGTGTCATACTACTCCATGAACTGTGCCTGCTGCTGCCTTGTATATAGTGTTCATACCATTCCATGAACTGGAATAATTGGATACAAGTGGACAATACAAGCAGAGGGTATAAGAGGACTACAACTCCTAGCATTTACAGATTATTATAGGGCATTAGTCTGCATTACTGGGTGAGGGTTTTAAATGGAGAGAACTACAACCCCCAGTATGTCCAGACTGTAATTATGGAGCATCCGTATACACTACAGGGAGAGAGGTATAAGAGGAGAAAACTACAACCCCCAGCATGTCCAGACTGTTATTGTAGGGAATCAGTTGACATTACACGGAGAGGAATCCCGGCATCACCAGACTGTTCTTACAAATTACAGGCCTCAGCAGACATTATGGGGAGAGGGAGATAATAGGACAATACTACAACTCCCAGCTTTTCAAGGATGTTATGGGTTATCCCAGGACACCACTAACCTCTCACAGCTCAAAAGCTCCACCCCCTCAGGTCCACATCCCACAGGTCCTTTACCATTTCTCTGCACTGGTCACATGATGATGACATCATCCCAGGTCCTTCCCTTCTAATCTTCACTGCTATGCTCTGGCTTCCTGTACTGGTCACATGATAATGACATCATCAAAGGTCCTTCTCACTATCCCGTCTTCTCCCCTGCACAGGTAGCTATATAAGTGTGATTAGGGGCGGGGCTTTCATCCATGGCCTTCTTTCCCTATGGGCCCCATAGCATCTGCATGGTCTGCCTCCATTGTTGGTACACCATACCTCCCAACTTTATAAAACTGTAAAGAAGGACAATATGTGAGGCCATTATTTTCATACTAGGCCACGCCTCTAACTCCGCCCAAAGCATAACTCTACACACCCAGCCCTCTTAATGCCCCCACATAGTAACTATTTCCCCTTTGTACCCTTACACAGTAGTTATGCGAGATATGTGCCCCTCACAGTAGTTATACCAGATATGCGCCCCTCATAGTAGTTATACCAGATATGTGCCCCTTCACAGTAAATATACCCAGATATGTGCCCCCTCACAGTAGTTATGCCCAGATATTTGCCCCTTCACAGTAGTTATACCCAGATATGTGCCCCTCACAGTAGTTATACCAGATATGTGCCCCTCACAGTAGTTATACCAGATATGTGCCCCTCACAGTAGTTATACCAGATATGTGCCCCTCACAGTAGTTATACCAGATATGTGCCCCCTCACAGTAGTTATACCAGATATGTGCCCCTCACAGTAGTTATACCAGATATGTGCCCCTCACAGTAGTTATACCCAGATATGTGCCCCTCACAGAAGTTATGCCAGATATGTGCCCCTCACAGTAATTATACCAGATATGTGCCCCCTCACAGTAGTTATACCCAGATATGTGCCCCCTCACAATAATTATACCAGATATGTGCCCCTCACAGTAGTTATACTAGATATGTGACCCTCACAGTAATTATACCAGATATGTGCCCCCTCACAGTAGTTATACCCAGATATGGGCCCCTCACAGTAGTTATACCCAGATATGTGCCCCTCACAGTAGTTATACTAGATATGTGCCCCTCACAGTAGTTATACCCAGATATGTGCCCCTCACAGTAGTTATACCCAGATATGTGCCCCTCACAGTAGTTATACCAGATATGTGCCCCTCACAGTAGTTATACCAGATATGTGCCCCTCACAGTAGTTATATCAGATATGTGCCCCTCACAGTAGTTATATCAGATATGTGCCCCTCACAGTAGTTATACCAGATAGGTGCCCCTCACAGTAGTTATATCAGATATGTGCCCCTCACAGTAGTTATACCAGATATGTGCCCCCTCACAGTAGTTATATCAGATATGTGCCCCTCACAGTAGTTATACCAGATATGTGCCCCTTCACAGTAAATATACCCAGATATGTGCCCCCTCACAGTAGTTATGCCCAGATATTTGCCCCTTCACAGTAGTTATGGCCAGATTTGTGCCCCTCACAGTAGTTATGACCAGATATGTGCTCCCTCACAGTAGTTATACCCAGATATGTGCCCCCTCACAGTAGTTATACTAGATATGTGCCCCCTCACAGTAGGTATACCCAGATATGTGCCCCCCTTACAGTAGTTATATCAGATATGTGCCCCTCACAGTAGTTATACTAGATATGTGCCCCTTCACAGTGAATATACCCAGATATGTGCCCCCTCACAGTAGTTATGCCCAGATATTTGCCTTTTCACAGTAGTTATGGCCAGATATGTGCCCCTCACAGTAGTTATGGCCAGATATGTGCTCCCTCACAGTAGTTATACCCAGATATGTGCCCCCTCACAGTAGTTATACTAGATATGTGCCCCCTCATAGTAGGTATACCCAGATATGTGCCCCCTCACAGTAGTTATACCCAGATATGTGCCTCTCACAGTAGTTATACCCAGATATGTGCCCCTTTTAGTAGTTATACTAGATATGTGCCCCTCACTGTAGTTATACCTAGATATGTGCCCCTCACAGTAGTTATTCCCAGATATGTGCCTCTCACAGTAGTTATACCCAGATATGTGCCCCTTTCAGTAGTTATACTAGATATGTGCCCCTCACAGTAGTTATACCTAGATATGTGCCCCTCACAGAAGTTATGGTCAGATATGTGCCCCCTCACAGTAGTTATACCCAGATATGTGCCCCTCACAGTAGTTATGGTCAGATATGTGCCCCCTCACAATAGTTATGTCAGATATGTGCCCCCTCACAGTAGTTATGCCCAGACATGTGACCCTCACAGTAGTTATACACAGATATGTGCCCCCTCACAATAGTTATGTCAAATATGTCCCCCCTCACAGTAGTTATGCCCAGACATGTGCCCCTCGCAGTAGTTATACCCAGATATGTGCCCCCTCACAATAGTTATGTCAGATATGTGCCCCTCACAGTAGTTACGGTCAGATATGTGGCATCTCACAGTAGTTATACCCAGATATGTGCCCCCTTAGAGTAGTTATGGTCAGATATGTGCCCCATCAGAGTAGTTATGCCCACATGTGTCTCTAGGATGCTCTTTGTATTCTATATAGTCTTTAGGATGCTCTCAGTATTATATATAGTCTCTTGGATGCTCTCTTTATTCTATATAGTCTCTAGGATGCTCTCGGTATTATATATAGTCTCTAGGATGCTCTCTGTATTCTATATAGTCTCTAGGATGCTCTCAGTATCATATATAGTCTCTAGGATGCTCTATGTATTCTATATAGTCTCTAGGATGCTCTTGGTATTCTATACCAGTCTCTAGGATGCTCTCGGTATTCTATATAGTCCCTAGGATGCTCTCAGTATTCTATTTAGTCCCTAGGATGATCTCGGTATTCTATATAGTTTGTAGGATGCTCTCGGTATTGTATATTAGTCTCTAGGATGGTCTCAGTATTCTATATAGTCCCTAGGATGATCTCGGTATTCTATGTAGTTTGTAGGATGCTCTCGCTATTGTACATTAGTCTCTAGGATGGTCTTGCTATTCTATATAGTCCCTAGGATGATCTCGGTATTCTATATAGTTTGTAGGATGGTCTCGGTATTGTATATTAGTGTCTAGGATGGTCTCGGTATTCTATATAGTCTCTAGGATGCTCTCGGTATTCTATATAGTCTCTAGGATGCTCTCTGTATTCTTTATAGTCTCTAGGATGCTCTTGGTATTCTATATCAGTTTCTAGGATGCTCTCGGTATTCTATATAGTCTCTAGGATGCTCTCTGTATTCTATATAGTCTCTCAGATGCTTTCTGTGTTCTATATATTCTCTCGGATGCTCTTGGTATTCTATATAGTCACTAGTATGCTCTCAGTATTGTATATCAGTCTCTATTCAGTAGGTTCTTACCTAATGAAGTGAAATTTCCGTGCAGTTTTAATATTTTCT
Organism: Bufotes viridis; assembly: GCA_033119425.1. Classification (NCBI taxonomy): domain Eukaryota; kingdom Metazoa; phylum Chordata; class Amphibia; order Anura; family Bufonidae; genus Bufotes; species Bufotes viridis. Next base: position 432,892,421 of record CM065592.1, read on the forward strand.
CATGTAAAAACAGTCTGCAGGATTCATTAAAGTTGGTTAAAGATGGCGTTAAAAAGGACAATGTGCAGAATGAGCACATTAAATGTGAGATTCTTTCTACCTCGCTTGAACCATGGGAAGAGTTTTCCTGGTCATTCAGTCTTGGATGAATGATTGAAAGAAAGTACAGGATCCTGCCCAAAAACTGATTCAGCAGTGGCTGTGTTTGATTCAGAGAAGTGATGACATCGGAAGGGATCCATGGATAGGAAAGCAGATTTAATATATTAAAGTCTTATACCTCACCTTCGGTGGGCCATAAATTTAATGATTGGCAGGTAAAGGAATACTTCAAACAACATCTTCTAATGGATCTGCTCACAACCATGCAACTGTTATGAGATAATGGCTCCTGATCAATTACAAGGAGTCACAGCGCACCCCAACTCAGGAGCTGAAATACCTGGTTCCATAATAAACTCTCATCAGCTACTGATAAAAGATGTCTTCAGAGAGGAGAGACGCAAGAGAGAAGGGGCCAGTCACCTCTTCCCTCATCTCAAAGTGTCTATTTGCCATGTCACTACGGATTCCTCCGCCTGTGACTCGGGGACACATGTAGACAAATTATGGGTACACAGAATGTGGCACAAGAAGACTACGTTGTCATCCAACTGGAAATCTCAGGGTTGTCAGACTGGCCTTAGCTCACTTCTAACCTTATCCTCACAACCACCAAAGGCTTCTTTCATCAAAATAATGTATCGAGTGGTTTATATCAGCAAACAGGCTGCAAGGAGCTTCATCAAGAGGAGAGGAGCCTCAGCTCTACAATCCAGAGGAGTGGAGCCTCAACTCTACAATCCAGAGGAGTGGAGCCTCAACTCTACAATCCAGAGGAGTGGAGCCTCAACTCTACAATCCAGAGGAGTGGAGCCTCAGCTCTACAATCCAGAGGAGTGGAGCCTCAGCTCTACAATCCAGAGGAGTGGAGCCTCAGCTCTACAATCCAGAGGAGTGGAGCCTCAGCTCTACAATCCAGAGGAGTGGAGCCTCAGCTCTACAATCCAGAGGAGTGGAGCCCCAACTGTACAATCCAGAGGAGAGGAACCTCAACTCTACAATCCAGAGGAGTGAAGCCTCAACTCCACAATCGAGAGGAGTGGAGCCTCAACTGTACAATTCAGAGGAGTGGAGCCTCAACTGTACAATCCAGAGGAGAGGAGCCTCAACTGTACAATCCAGAGGAGTGGAGCCTCAACTCTACAATCCAGAGGAGTGGAGACTCAGCTCTACAATCCAGAGGAGAGGAGCCTCAGCTCTACAATCCAGAGGAGTGGAGCCTCAACTCTACAATCCAGAGGAGTGGAGCCTCAACTGTACAATCCAGAGGAGAGAAGCCTCCACTCTACAATCCAGAGGAGAGGAGCCTCCACTCTACAATCCAGAGGAGTGGAGCCTCAGCTGTACAATTCAGAGGAGAGGAGCCTCAACTCTACAATCCAGAGGAGTGGAACCTCAGTTCTACAATCAAGAGGAGAGAAGCCTCAACTCTACAATCCAGAGGAGAGGAGCCTCAACTCTACAATCCAGAGGAGAGGATCCTCCACTCTACAATCCAGAGAAGTGGAGCCTCAACTCTACAATCTAGAGGAGTGGAGCCTCAACTGTACAATCCAGAGGAGTGGAACCTCAGCTCTACAATCCAGAGGAGTGGAGCCTCAACTCTACAATCCAGAGTAGTGGAGCCTCAACTCTACAATCCAGAGGAGAGGAGCCTCAACTCTACAATCCAGAGGAGAGGAGCCTCAACTCTACAATCCAGAGGAGAGGAGCCTCAACTCTAAAATCCAGAGGAGCGGAGCCTCAGCTCTACAATCCAGAGGAGCGGAGCCTCAGCTCTACAATCCAGAGGAGTGGAGCCTCAACTCTACAATCCAGAGGAGTGGAGCCTCAACTCTACAATCCAGAGGAGTGGAGCCTCAACTCTACAATCCAGAGGAGTGGAGCCTCAACTCTACAATCCAGAGGAGTGGAGCCTCAACTCTACAATCCAGAGGAGTGGAGCCTCAACTGTACAATCCAGAGGAGTGGAGCCTCAACTCTACAATCCAGAGGAGTGGAGCCTCAACTGTACAATCCAGAGGAGTGGAGCCTCAACTCTACAATCCAGAGGAGTGGAGCCTCAACTCTACAATCCAGAGGAGTGGAGCCTCAACTCTACAATCCAGAGGAGTGGAGCCTCAACTCTACAATCGAGAGGAGTGGAGCCTCAGCTCTACAATCCAGAGGAGTGGAGCCTCAGCTCTACAATCCAGAGGAGTGGAGCCTCAGCTCTACAATCCAGAGGAGTGGAGCCTTAGCTGTACAATTCAGAGGAGAGGAGCCTCACCTCTACAATCCAGAGGAGAGGAACCTCAACTCTACAATCCAGAGGAGATGATCCTCCACTCTACAATCCAGAGGAGTGGAGCCTTAGCTGTACAATTCAGAGGAGAGGAGCCTCAACTCTACAATCCAGAGGAGTGGAACCTCAGTTCTACAATCCAGAGGAGAGGAGCCTCAACTCTACAATCCAGAGGAGAGGATCCTCCACTCTACAATCCAGAGGAGTGGAGCCTCAACTCTACAATCCAGAGGAGTGGAGCCTCAACTTTACAATCCAGAGGAGAGGAGCCTCAACTCTACAGTCCAGAGGAGAGGAGCCTCATCTCTACAATCGAGAGGAGTGGAGGCTCAACTGTACAATCCAGAGGAGAGGAGCCTCAACTCTACAATCCAGAGGAGAGGAGCCTCAGCTCTACAATTCAGAGGAGTGGAGCCTCAACTCTACAATCCAGAGGAGAGGAGCCTCAACTGTACAATCCAGAGGAGTGGAGCCTCAGCTCTACAATACAGAGGAGTTGGGCCTCAGCTCTACAATCCAGAGGAGTGGGGCCTCAGCTCTACAATCCAGAGGAGTGGAGCCTCAGCTCTACAATCCAGAGGAGAGAAGCCTCAACTCTACAATCCAGAGGAGTGGAGCCTCAACTTTACAATCCAGAGGAGAGGAGCCTCAACTCTACAGTCCAGAGGAGAGGAGCCTCAACTCTACAATAGAGAGGAGTGGAGCCTCAACTGTACAATCCAGAGGAGTGGAGCCTCAGCTCTACAATCCAGAGGAGTGGAGCCTCAGCTGTACAATCCAGAGGAGTGGAGCCTTAGCTCTACAATACAGAGGAGTGGAGCCTCAACTCTACAATCCAGAGGAGAGGGTCCTCAGCTCTACAATCCAGAGGAGTGGAGCCTCAACTCTACAATCCAGAGGAGTGGAGCCTCAACTGTACAATCCAGAGGAGAGGAGCCTCAACTCTACAATCCAGAGGAGAGGGTCCTCAGCTCTACAATCCAGAGAAGTGGAGCCTCAACTCTACAATCCAGAGAAGTGGAGCCTCAACTCTACAATCCAGAGGAGTGGATCCTCAACTCTACAATCCAGAGGAGTGGAGCCTCAGCTCTACAATCCAGAGGAGAGGAGCCTCAACTCTACAAATTAGAGGAGTGGAACCTCAACTCTACGATTCAGAGGAGTGGAGCCTAGGATCTTCAATCCAGAGGAGTGGAGCCTCAACTCTACAATGCAGAGAAGTGGAGCCTCAGCTCTACAATCCAGAGGAGAGGAGCCTCAGCTCTACAATCCAGAGGAGTGGAGCCTCAGCTCTACAATCCAGAGGAGAGAAGCCTCAACTCTACAATCCAGAGGAGTGGAGCCTCAACTTTACAATCCAGAGGAGAGGAGCCTCAACTCTACAGTCCAGAGGAGAGGAGCCTCAACTCTACAATAGAGAGGAGTGGAGCCTCAACTGTACAATGCAGAGGAGTGGAGCCTCAGCTCTACAATCCAGAGGAGTGGAGCCTCAGCTGTACAATCCAGAGGAGTGGAGCCTTAGCTCTACAATACAGAGGAGTGGAGCCTCAACTCTACAATCCAGAGGAGAGGGTCCTCAGCTCTACAATCCAGAGGAGTGGAGCCTCAACTCTACAATCCAGAGGAGTGGAGCCTCAACTGTACAATCCAGAGGAGAGGAGCCTCAACTCTACAATCCAGAGGAGAGGGTCCTCAGCTCTACAATCCAGAGAAGTGGAGCCTCAACTCTACAATCCAGAGAAGTGGAGCCTCAACTCTACAATCCAGAGGAGTGGATCCTCAACTCTACAATCCAGAGGAGTGGAGCCTCAGCTCTACAATCCAGAGCAGAAGAGCCTCATCTCTACAATCCAGAGGAGTGGAACCTAAACTCTACTATCCAGAGGAGTGGAGCCTCAGCTCTACAATCCAGAGGAGTGGAACCTCAACTCTACAATGCAGAGAAGTGGAGCCTCAGCTCTACAATCCAGAGGAGAGGAGCCTCAGCTCTACAATCCAGAGGAGTGGAGCCTCAGCTCTACCATCCAGAGGAGAGGAGCCTCAACTATACAATCCAGAGGAGAGGAGTTTTAACTCTACAATCCAGAGGAGTGGAGCCTCAACTCTACAATCCAGAGGAGAGGAGCCTCAACTTTACAATCCAGAGAAGTGGAGCCTCAGCTCTACAATCCAGAGGACAGGATCCTCAACTCTACAATTTGCTCTTGGATAGTAAAGTGAGAAAAGAAAAAAGAAAAGATTCATCAATAAGCTGGGAGGAGAAGCGGGTGTATACATGTATATTACCATAGCTTCCATTATTGCAGATGTGCTCAGGAAGAGTCTGGAGAAGCAGGCAGAAGTCATAGCCATTATAGCCATTCTCCCACGATGGCCTTGCTTGGCCTGGTTCCTGTTTTTGTGGTCACTCTCGAAGGACAGTTACAGAAGATAAGAGCCCTTATCTTTCAGAAGGAGTGTTTCATGGCTTGTCTCAGGTTGTGTCTCACAGTGGGAAAGCTGACAAGGACAACCTGTTATACCTAGGACCTCCACTGAGTTCATTAATTGTATGTTAGCTGCCTAAAGGCTCAGGAGATTTCTGTATAATATATGAGAGAGAAAAAAAATCACTCAGGATGCACCGTCATCAAGATATAGTTGCAAAGCAAGGTTTATAACCGCCATCTTGTCAGGTTTTATCTTCAGAGCCTTAAAGAATCTCAGTCCTGCATTTCTCTGCCTGCAGCTTCTTGTGGTTGTCGATAGTATTAGCTGCACCAACATCAGTAGAGGGTTCTTCTCTCAGGTTCATCATTTTCAAGATCTTATTGATAGTTGGCATCACATCTACAACACATATAGGTGATCTACGGGATTTGTCATACAAAGGACTTAATTTCAGAGATACACAAGGACAGGAGAAGGAGGAATGGCACCACCTTCATTTCAGGAGGACTTTCTTAATATATCCAAAGGTCGAATAGCTTAAGAAAGTTTGAGGTCCTGTTTCTTCAGCATAAAGGTCCCAATAAGTGTCAGAGAGCAAGAAATGCTCCTAGCTCGGTGAATCAGGGGATCTACTGAGAGGTGCTACCAGTTTTATCAGTCTACCTGTACCACCGCCATCTCCTGCACTGACCTGGCATCCTATATCAGGCTCTAGGACACTCTCTGTATTGTATATCAGGCTCTAGGACGCTCTCTGTATTGTATATCAGTCTCTAGGACACTCTCTGTATTGTATATCAGGCTCTAGGACACTCTCTGTATTGTATATCAGGCTCTAGGATGCTCTCTGTATTGTATATCAGTCTCTAGGACGCTCTCTGTATTGTATATCGGTCTCTAGGACGCTATCTATATTGTATATCGGTCTCTAGGACGCTCTCTGTATTGTATATCAGTCTCTAGGACGCTCTCTGTATTGTATATCAGTCTCTAGGACGCTCTATGTATTGTATATCAGTCTCTAGGACGCTCTCTGTATTGTATATCAGTCTCTAGGACGCTCTCTGTATTGTATATCAGTCTCTAGGACGCTCTCTGTATTGTATATCAGTCTCTAGGACGCTCTCTGTATTGTATATCAGTCTCTAGAATGTTTTCTGTATTGTATATCAGTTTCTAGGACGCTCTCTGTATTGTATATCAGTCTCTAGGACGCTCTCTGTATTGTATATCAGTCTCTAGGACGCTCTCTGTATTGTATATCAGTCTCTAGGACGCTCTCTGTATTGTATATCAGTCTCTAGGATGCTCTCTGTATTGTATATTAGTCTCTAGGACGCTCTTTGTATTGTATATCTGTCTCTAGGACGCTCTCTGTATTGTATATCAGTCTCTAGGACGCTCTCTGTATTGTATGCCCTTCATTAGAATGCTTTGTCTTCCATTTTACAGGTTAGGTTACTCTCTGAAGCCTTCGTTTCGGCGGGCGCTGCCGGTCACATGTTTAGGAACCTTATATTAACACTTCTGGAGGCCGAGATCGTGAGATGTTTAATTTGTCAGTGGATTTGTCCGCGGTATGAGAAGTATGCAGAGATTTCATCTGAAGTGCTTGTCTGGAGAGATAACGTGCACGCTACGCTGCGCCCCGCTCACCTGCATGGTTTCTCCTGGGTCCTACTAGGGGCACCTGCTCGGGACCCAGACTGGAGACCAAGGCTCGCCTGGCTCCACTGTGCTCTGTATAGGGCGTCTACATTTTAGAGGGAGGTAAGTGCCTCTACAGGGATGTGGTCTGTTCATGTAAATGGGGAGCTCAGCTGATGGCAGTGGGCAGGATCCCCCGGAAAAAGGGATCCAAATCCGACCAACATCACAAGCCTCGCGCTCGCTGACCCGCTGCTGATTTTAAAGGAGAACTCCAGTCACCCATGAATCTTCCCATCCCCCAGACTGTAAGGCTGCTGCACCTCTGTTGTCTGGTTTCTGCTAAGATGTCCTGACAACTATTTCCCCACACCAGTAGACGGGTGTCAGTCCCTCATCTGTGACTTCTTTACTCGATGCAACTTCCATGGAAAGTGAATGTTTGACACCAGCTACAAGCAGTCACCTCCACACCTCGGGGCCGGCTGGGGGCCCACCAAAACCCGTCGCTCCTCCAGGGGCGGTTCACTCCAGCGGTTACATAACCCTCTTCCTCGCTGCAGGTTGTGTTGTGACTTGTGCAGGATCCTTGGAACGTCTCGGATCCAGACTGATATCATCTTAATCTGGTGGAAGGAACATGTCACTGCTCAGTCACATCTAATCCGCAGGATAACACGAAGGATATGTAGAAATACACAGAGCGCTTATCTGCCGGGCAGAAGATTTTACAGGATGCTCACTGTGTGGAAGGTCAGGGGACTGCTTTATTTCAAAAGGAGCCGGCTCGACTTAAAGGGACGGCGCAGCCTCGGGTGCACAGGACTCAGTGGTCGTAGAATGTAACAATCCGCTACTTTCTAACAGACTGTATTCTGTCGCCATGCTCAAGATCTCTGTTTGCTGTCTGAGAATGGAAATATTCTTATATGCATCCAAATACTGAAAGTTCGTCCTCCTCACCCAATGCTTCTCACAGCTGAGGGTTTGTTACTGTGTGGTATCCTTTATAGACAATCCTGTGAGAAACATCCCTAAACAAACCTAAGAAGATTCCAGAAGAGATGAAGAAGAAGTTGTGGGAATTTCCCAGTCTGAAGGTGAAAGCGGTGAAGATCCAGGAGGTGACAGAACCTACAGCTGAGGTCAGTGCCCCGGCCTGCACAATGATGGGAGTGATGGCAGGAGGAAAGCGATACGACATTACAAGCCCCAGAGGACCCCGAGCCATGTGTATTGTATTCTGTGGGCGGAGGGGTCTGGAGTGGATGACCCAGAGCCCGATCTGCAGACGGCGCGGTTCTGGGGCCCTTCATCAGTACAGAGCGGGGCGTGAACTAATTCGCATATTTTTTCCCATGGAGCATTGCCTTGAAAGTCTCTTCAATGAGAGCCGGTCATGGGGGCTGATATTTCCCTGGGTTGCTTATGGTAGTGCTGTGCTTCTAAGCTGATTATCTAGGCCTGGGATTTCATAAGTATTCACACCCCAGAGGTTTCCTGCTGAGGAAGAGGTCTGACACCAGACATGGACCCTGCCTAGCACTGCACAAGAGCTACCAGTGGTGCGGTCACCATTCCTCCAATACCTCGTTGTGTCCCTCAGGTGTTGAGTTTTTCTTGATGCCGTTGGCCTCGCTGGTATTTTGGAGCAGTTTCATCAGCTCCTCGATGACGTCTCAGCTCCTGGTCACTGAGAACGATACCCCAAGAGCTTTGACTTTCTTCTGTAACTCTGCTTGCATCATGGAGGTCAAGCGGTCCATTCACTTCCTTCCTCTCCAGAGCGGCTCTGGGATCCTTTACTTATGCAGTTACTTTAGATGTTACTGCGGCTGTGTTCATCTCTTGGAGGACTGTCTATGCTGATACATTGTGACAAACCAGTAATATCTGTGACTTCCGCTGGCCTCCTAATGCCCAGCATCCCCTCGCTGACATGTCATAACCTACTATTCTTGATTTTGCATGTTCCCTTAAAGCATTTCCATATAACTGCCAGTGCATAAGTTTGTACGCCCCCGTGACCCTGTAAACACACAAGGATGGTAAATCTCTCGCCTATCGGTGAGTAATGAGCATCATGTACAAAGTCGCTCGACCGTCTCCATGGAGACCCTCAGCTGAATAGACGCCGGACCACGTTAATGGGGGCAGCGGTAGCTCCCACTAGCGGAGGCGATGTAATGACCTGTTAATTGATGCCCGGCCATTTTCTGTTTTATGGCTGAACCCGGTGACAATGACACCGACAACCCTCGACTAATGAGTCCGGCAAACATCCAGCCCCTGATGGCCCCCCATAAGGTCTCTATCCCCCCACCCGCATTCCCTGTTACCATATGGTTTCCACATTGTAGCAATTTGCTTCTCACCCTGACATAGCAAATGTGACCTCAATAACCTCTCGTCACCCAGCCGCACAGTGAGGACTAGTGGACACTGTATACACGTGGGCCACCGGCCTCCACAAGCGTCCGCAACGAGAAGCGTCCCTTTTGCCAATGACTCAATTTCATGTAGAAATTCACATTGTGACATTTTACAGAGAAACCTTCGACAAGCTGGCACACAGTCAGTCACAGCCAGACGTGTTCTTAAAAAGTATGTCGAATAGTCTGGCCGCCCGTAGCGGGGGCGTAGCGAGGGGCGGGGGGCATGCTGACTTGGCCAGGGTATTTAGGTACAGGAATACGGCTGGATATCTGCTCTGGCTGTGACTCAGGGTTGTGCATCAGATGGGGCACAGAAGGACTGCTTAGTTGAAAGATCAATGGCAGCACTCAATGCCAGACAGCAGCTACGAAAGCCATTAGGCTGCATAAAGGCTGCTCAGTATCAACCCAGCCATGAGACTGCACTCAGTGTGTAGGGGTGGCCCCATTATTTAGAGGCAGGGTCCATCGCCATGGAGGCTCCTGCTGAGGGACGTCAGAGACATACAGATCGACCAGCAATGGAGATGCTGAGAAGATCGTTGGAGCAACCGTTCTTCCTTCTGCCTGGTAGACGTACATGTAATGATGCAGACGCAGGAAGGTCTATCCGCTGTACCGACTGCTCCTCCACACAGACCTGTTTTGGGTCCCTATAGGAGGTATATACGGTATTACATATCATGCACAGTGCGGGTAGGTTGGTGGTGGAGAGTGGAGGAAATGTACCAGCGGCACACACAGGGGGTCACTTACTTATGTAAGGATACACTGTGCTTCCTCCTGTCCTGCTGACCGCCTCATGTGAGGAGCAGCAGACCCGACCCCACAAGGGTGCTAGAAGGTGACCTTTAGCACAGGGCGGTTAGTGGTGACATATCACCTGTCTCTTTCCGTGTGATGCTGTCTCATCTGATGTGAGCTGCACTCTCATTAGTCTCTGACAATAGCTTATCATTGCGGACGTCTCCATCGTCTATTTATATTCTTGATGCTAAATTTACCACTGACGAGCGCTCGTCCCCATGGTCTCCACTGCAGGGGGCGTACCAGGGCTATAAACTGCCAGGATACAATCACATACACCACCGGCGTCCGGGTGCCCAACACCAGCCCCATAAATGAACCATAGTAGGTTATAGATCTTGCATTGTAGGCAGGCGCCTCATGTTACCCCTCCATAGCCTGCAGCCTGGACTAGGACCTGCCATGACCCCCCCATTGTGTACCAGAACCTGCCATGACCCCCCATATCCTGTACACTTGCATTCTGCTCTATTGCTTGTTACAGTACAGGTTCTACATTGAGGAAACCTGGGATCGGTATCTCCATGACATCTATTTTCGAAGGGTTCAAGTATGAATGGACAGGTGCAGGCAGCATGACTCCCCCCAGTGCTCCCGAATCACTGGCAGGGTGGCCATTGAGCACCCCATGGGTGGCCCTTCATTTATCCAATACACATCACTGGAAGTGGCCGTGGTCTCCTCTGTCATGGTGTCCCTCATCAGAATATGCTCTTCCTGAATGACATTTACAAGTCAGAGATGTAGCTGTAAGTGCTAGAGATAAGCCACCGAGAGGCTGCCCATCAGACACTGATGATGTCATCTGAGAGAAGGCGGCTTGTATGAAAACGATCCGCATAGATTCTCCTCTGATATGGCAGATTATCTGCTCTCAGCTCCATTGGTGAAATATTAAGGAACTAAGCTCCCTCAGTGCTCTGGGGTGAAGAGATTACATAAGCAAGAAGAATATAATGAATTTCCAAGTCCCTTCTGAATTTGAAGATTTTTTTTTACTCTTCTGGGACCCAATTTGCCTCCGACATCTGTAAATACTTGGGTTAAATTTTTCCCAAGTGAATATGGCATTCGTGAATTTGTCAGCGGAGGAAAAAATCGGAGGTTGCTTGGTCAGAGATGAAGGCACAGAAGACCTCGACTACACACAGTGCACCTGCCAATCCTGCTCGGAGGCTGTAGATGGCGCTACCTCCTGCTTCTCTTGGTGGGCTTAGTGAACAGAAGTAGAATATTTATTCACCCTATGCGAGGGCAGGAGAGCAGCCTGAGGCCTCCGAAGGGGAATCGTCTCCATCACATTACCACACAAGATGGTGCAGTCAGAGGAAGTGATGGGAGAGAAGGAGGAGGAGACAGGAGCTGGATGAACATCTACAGAGATCCTCCACTGCCCTTCCTAAAGTCCTCATGACTGCGCCAATACGTCCTCAGACCGGTGCATTATATCAGGCAGCACTATAATAAGGACAGCTTTTTATACACTGTTATTTTATTTGCCTTTACGACTCCTGAAATTAAGAGCAGCCGCCCCGTGTCTGATTCACAAGACCTTCGTCCTGATGCTCTATAATTTGTTATACTCGAAATGTGCAACTATGAAACAGATCTGTGTGTTTACATTGTATAATATACAGGAGGTGACATCACCGCTCTCCAGATATCAGTTATATTATACAGGAGGTGACATCACCGCTCTCCAGATATCAGTTATATTATACAGGAGGTGACATCACCGCTCTCCAGATATCAGTTATATTATACAGGAGGTGACATCACCGCTCTCCAGATATCAGTTATATTATACAGGAGGTGACATCACCACTCTCCAGATATCAGTTATATTATACAGGAGGTGACATCACCGCTCTCCAGATATCAGTTATATTATACAGGAGGTGACATCACCGCTCTCCAGATATCAGTTATATTATACAGGAGGTGACATCACCGCTCTCCAGATATCAGTTATATTATACAGGAGGTGACATCACCGCTCTCCAGATATCAGTTATATTATACAGGAGGTGACATCACCGCTCTCCAGATATCAGTTATATTATACAGGAGGTGACATCACCGCTCTCCAGATATCAGTTATATTATACAGGAGGTGACATCACCGCTCTCCAGATATCAGTTATATTATACAGGAGGTGACATCACCGCTCTCCAGATATCAGTTATATTATACAGGAGGTGACATCACCGCTCTCAGATATCAGTTATATTATACAGGAGGTGACATCACCGCTCTCCAGATATCAGTTATATTATACAGGAGGTGACATCACCGCTCTCCAGATATCAGTTATATTATACAGGAGGTGACATCACCGCTCTCCAGATATCAGTTATATTATACAGGAGGTGACATCACCGCTCTCCAGATATCAGTTATATTATACAGGAGGTGACATCACCGCCCTCCAGATATCAGTTATATTATACAGGAGGTGACATCACCGCTCTCAGATATCAGTTATATTATACAGGAGGTGACATCACCGCTCTCCAGATATCAGTTATATTATACAGGAGGTGACATCACCGCTCTCCAGATATCAGTTATATTATACAGGAGGTGACATCACCGCTCTCCAGATATCAGTTATATTATACAGGAGGTGACATCACCGCTCTCCAGATATCAGTTATATTATACAGGAGGTGACATCACCGCTCTCCAGATATCAGTTATATTATACAGGAGGTGACATCACCGCTCTCCAGATATCAGTTATATTATACAGAAGGTGACATCACCGCTCTGCAGATATCAGTTATATTATACAGGAGGTGACATCACCGCTCTCCAGATATCAGTTATATTATACAGGAGGTGACATCACTGCTCTCCAGATATCAGTTATATTATACAGGAGGTGACATCACCGCTCTCCAGATATCAGTTATATTATACAGGAGGTGACATCACCGCTCTCCAGCTATCAGTTATATTATACAGGAGGTGACATCACCGCTCTCCAGATATCAGTTATATTATACAGGAGGTGACATCACCGCTCTCCAGATATCAGTTATATTATACAGGAGGTGACATCACCGCCCTCCAGATATCAGTTATATTATACAGGAGGTGACATCACCGCTCTAAAGATATCAGATATATTATACAGGAGGTGACATCACCGCTCTCCAGATATCAGTTATATTATACAGGAGGTGACATCACCGCTCTCCAGATATCAGTTATATTATACAGGAGGTGACATCACCGCTCTCCAGATATCAGTTATATTATACAGGAGGTGACATCACCGCTCTCCAGATATCAGTTATATTATACAGGAGGTGACATCACCGCCCTCCAGATATCAGTTTATATTATACAGGAGGTGACATCACCGCTCTCCAGATATCAGGTATATTATACAGGAGGTGACATCACCGCTCTCCAGATATCAGTTATATTATACAGGAGGTGACATCATCGCTCCCCAGATATCAGTTATATTATACAGGAGGTGACATCACCGCTCTCCAGATATCAGTTATATTATACAGGAGGTGACATCACCGCTCTCCAGATATCAGTTATATTATACAGGAGGTGACATCACCACTCTCCAGATATCAGTTATATTATACAGTAGGTGACATCACCGCTCTCCAGATATCAGTTATATTATACAGGAGGTGACATCACCACCCTCCAGATATCAGTTATATTATACAGGAGGTGACATCACGACCCTCCAGATATCAGTTATATTATACAGGAGGTGACATCACCGCTCTCCAGATATCAGTTATATTATACAGGAGGTGACATCACCGCTCTCCAGATATCAGTTATATTATACAGGAGGTGACATCACCGCTCCCCAGATATCAGTTATATTATACAGGAGGTGATATCACCGCTCTCCAGATATCAGTTATATTATACAGGAGGTGACATCACCGCTCTCCAGATATCAGTTATATTATACAGGAGGTGACATCACCGCTCCCCAGATATCAGTTATATTATACAGGAGGTGACATCACCGCTCTCCAGATATCAGTTATATTATACAGGAGGTGACATCACCGCTCTCCAGCTATCAGTTATATTATACAGGAGGTGACATCACCGCTCTCCAGATATCAGTTATATTATACAGGAGGTGACATCACCGCTCTCCAGCTATCAGTTATATTATACAGGAGGTGACATCACCGCTCTCCAGCTATCAGTTATATTATACAGGAGGTGACATCACCGCTCTCCAGCTCTCAGTTATATTATACAGGAGGTGACATCACCGCTCTCCAGATATCAGTGATATTATACAGGAGGTGACATCACCGCTCTGCAGATATCAGTTATATTATACAGGAGATGACATCACCGCTCTCCAGATATCAGTTATATTATACTGGAGGTGACATCACCGCTCTCTGGATATCAGATATAATATACAGGAGGTGACATCACCGCCCTCCAGATATCAGTTATATTATACAGGAGGTGACATCGCCACTCTGCAGATATCAGTTATATTATACAGGAGGTGACATCACCGCTCTCCAGATATCAGTTATATTATACAGGAGGTGACATCACCGCTCTCCAGATATCAGTTATATTATACAGGAGGTGACATCACCGCTCTCCAGATATCAGTTATATTATACAGGAGGTGACATCACCGCTCTCCAGATATCAGTTATATTATACAGGAGGTGACATCACCGCCTCCAGATATCAGTTATATTATACAGGAGGTGACATCACCGCTCTCCAGATATCAGTTATATTATACAGGAGGTGACATCACCGCTCTCCAGATATCAGTTATATTATACAGGAGGTGACATCACCGCCCCCAGATATCAGTTATATTATACAGGAGGTGACATCACCGCTCTGCAGATATCAGTTATATTATACAGGAGGTGACATCACCGCTCTCCAGATATCAGTTATATTATACAGGAGGTGACATCACCGCTCTCCAGATATCAGTTATATTATACAGGAGGTGACATCACCGCTCTCCAGATATCAGTTATATTATACAGGAGGTGACATCACCGCTCTCCAGATATCAGTTATATTATACAGGAGGTGACATCACCGCTCTCCAGATATCAGTTATATTATACAGGAGGTGACATCACCGCTCTCCAGATATCAGTTATATTATACAGGAGGTGACATCACCGCTCTCCAGATATCAGTTATATTATACAGGAGGTGACATCACCGCTCTCCAGCTATCAGTTATATTATACAGGAGGTGACATCACCGCTCTCCAGATATCAGTTATATTATACAGGAGGTGACATCACCGCTCTCCAGCTATCAGTTATATTATACAGGAGGTGACATCACCGCTCTCCAGCTATCAGTTATATTATACAGGAGGTGACATCACCGCTCTCCAGATCTCAGTTATATTATACAGGAGGTGACATCACCGCTCTCCAGATATCAGTGATATTATACAGGAGGTGACATCACCGCTCTGCAGATATCAGTTATATTATACAGGAGATGACATCACCGCTCTCCAGATATCAGTTATATTATACTGGAGGTGACATCACCGCTCTCTAGATATCAGATATATTATACAGGAGGTGACATCACCGCCCTCCAGATATCAGTTATATTATACAGGAGGTGACATCGCCACTCTGCAGATATCAGTTATATTATACAGGAGGTGACATCACCGCTCTCCAGATATCAGTTATATTATACAGGAGGTGACATCACCGCTCTCCAGATATCAGTTATATTATACAGGAGGTGACATCACCGCTCTCCAGATATCAGTTATATTATACAGGAGGTGACATCACCGCTCTCCAGATATCAGTTATATTATACAGGAGGTGACATCACCGCCCCCCAGATATCAGTTATATTATACAGGAGGTGACATCACCGCTCTCCAGATATCAGTTATATTATACAGGAGGTGACATCACCACTCTCCAGATATCAGTTATATTATACAGGAGGTGACATCACCGCTCTCCAGATATCAGTTATATTATACAGGAGGTGACATCACCGCTCTCCAGATATCAGTTATATTATACAGGAGGTGACATCACCGCTCTCCAGATATCAGTTATATTATACAGGAGGTGACATCACCGCTCTCCAGCTATCAGTTATATTATACAGGAGGTGACATCACCGCTCTCCAGATATCAGTTATATTATACAGGAGGTGACATCACCGCTCCCCAGATATCAGTTATATTATACAGGAGGTGACATCACCGCTCTCCAGATATCAGTTATATTATACAGGAGGTGACATCACCGCTCTCCAGATATCAGTTATATTATACAGGAGGTGACATCACCGCTCTCCAGATATCAGTTATATTATACAGGAGGTGACATCACTGCTCTCCAGATATCAGTTATATTATACAGGAGGTGACATCACTGCTCTCCAGATATCAGTCATATTATACAGGAGGTGACATCACCGCTCTCCAGATATCAGTTATATTATACAGGAGGTGACATCACCGCTCTCCAGATATCAGATATATTATACAGGAGGTGACATCACCGCTCTCCAGATATCAGTTGTATTACACAGGAGGTGACATCACCGCTCTCCAGATATCAGTTATATTATACAGGAGGTGACATCACCGCTCTCCAGATATCAGTTATATTATACAGGAGGTGACATCACCGCTCTCCAGATATCAGGTGTATTATACAGGGGGTGACATCACCGCTCTCCAGATATCAGTTATATTATACAGGAGGTGACATCACCGCTCTCCAGATATCAGTTATATTATACAGGAGGTGACATCACCGCTCTGCAGATATCAGTTATATTATACAGGAGGTGACATCACCGCTCTCCAGATATCAGTTATATTATACAGGAGGTGACATCACCGCTCTCCAGATATCAGTTATATTATACAGGAGGTGACATCACCGCTCTCCAGATATCAGTTATATTATACAGGAGGTGACATCACCGCTCTCCAGATATCAGTTATATTATACAGGAGGTGACATCACCGCCCTCCGGATATCAGTTATATTATACAGGAGGTGACATCACCGCTCTCCAGATATCAGTTATATTATACAGGAGGTGACATCACCGCTCTCCAGATATCAGTTATATTATACAGGAGGTGACATCACCACTCTCCAGATATCAGTTATATTATACAGGAGGTGACATCACCACTCTCCAGATATCAGTTATATTATACAGGAGGTGACATCACCGCTCTCCAGATATCAGTTATATTATACAGGAGATGACATCACTGCTCTCCAGATATCAGTTATATTATACTGGAGGTGACATCACCGCTCTCTGGATATCAGATATAATATACAGGAGGTGACATCACCGCTCTCCAGATATCAGTTATATTATACAGGAGGTGACATCACCACCCTCCAGATATCAGTTATATTATACTGGAGGTGACATCACCGCTCTCTGGATATCAGATATAATATACAGGAGGTGACATCACCGCTCTCCAGATATAAGTTATATTATACAGGAGGTGACATCACCGCCCTCCAGATATCAGTTATATTATACAGGAGGTGACATCACCACTCTGCAGATATCAGTTATATTATACAGGAGGTGACATCACCGCTCTCCAGATATCAGTTATATTATACAGGAGGTGACATCACCGCTCTCCAGATATCAGTTATATTATACAGGAGGTGACATCACCGCTCTCCAGATATCAGATATATTATACAGGAGGTGACATCACCGCTCTCCAGATATCAGTTATATTATACAGGAGGTGACATCACCACCCTCCAGATATCAGTTATATTATACTGGAGGTGACATCACCGCTCTCTGGATATCAGATATAATATACAGGAGGTGACATCACCGCTCTCCAGATATCAGTTATATTATACAGGAGGTGACATCACCGCTCTCCAGATATCAGTTATATTATACAGGAGGTGACATCACCGCTCTGCAGATATCAGTTATATTATACAGGAGGTGACATCACCGCTCTCCAGATATCAGTTATATTATACAGGAGGTGACATCACCGCTCTCCAGATATCAGTTATATTATACAGGAGGTGACATCACCGCTCTCCAGATATCAGTTATATTATACAGGAGGTGACATCACCGCTCTCCAGATATCAGTTATATTATACAGGAGGTGACATCACCGCTCTCCAGCTATCAGTTATATTATACAGGAGGTGACATCACCGCTCTCCAGCTATCAGTTATATTATACAGGAGGTGACATCACCGCTCTCCAGCTCTCAGTTATATTATACAGGAGGTGACATCACCGCTCTCCAGATATCAGTTATATTATACAGGAGGTGACATCACCGCTCTCCAGATATCAGTTATATTATACAGGAGATGACATCACTGCTCTCCAGATATCAGTTATATTATACTGGAGGTGACATCACCGCTCTCTGGATATCAGATATAATATACAGGAGGTGACATCACCGCTCTCCAGATATCAGTTATATTATACAGGAGGTGACATCGCCACTCTGCAGATATCAGTTATATTATACAGGAGGTGACATCACCGCTCTCCAGATATCAGTTATATTATACAGGAGGTGACATCACCGCTCTCCAGATATCAGTTATATTATACAGGAGGTGACATCACCGCTCTCCAGATATCAGATATATTATACAGGAGGTGACATCACCGCTCTCCAGATATCAGTTATATTATACAGGAGGTGACATCACCGCTCTCCAGATATCAGTTATATTATACAGGAGGTGACATCACCGCTCTCCAGATATCAGTTATATTATACAGGAGGTGACATCACCGCTCTCCAGATATCAGTTATATTATACAGGAGGTGACATCACCGCTCCCAGATATCAGTTATATTATACAGGAGGTGACATCACCGCTCTCCAGATATCAGTTATATTATACAGGAGGTGACATCACCGCTCTCTAGATATCAGATATATTATACAGGAGGTGACATCACCGCTCTCCAGATATCAGTTATATTATACAGGAGGTGACATCACCGCTCTCCAGATATCAGTTATATTATACAGGAGGTGACATCACCGCTCTCCAGATATCAGTTATATTATACAGGAGGTGACATCACCGCTCCCAGATATCAGTTATATTATACAGGAGGTGACATCACCGCTCTCCAGATATCAGTTATATTATACAGGAGGTGACATCACCACTCTCCAGATATCAGTTATATTATACAGGAGGTGACATCACCGCTCTCCAGATATCAGTTATATTATACAGGAGGTGACATCACCGTTCTCCAGATATCAGTTATATTATACAGGAGGTGACATCACCGCTCTCCAGATATCAGTTATATTATACAGGAGGTGACATCACCACTCTCCAGCTATCAGTTATATTATACAGGAGGTGACATCACCGCTCTCCAGATATCAGTTATATTATACAGGAGGTGACATCACCGCTCTCCAGATATCAGTTATATTATACAGGAGGTGACATCACCGCTCTCCAGATATCAGTTATATTATACAGGAGGTGACATCACCGCTCTCCAGATATCAGTTATATTATACAGGAGGTGACATCACCGCTCTCCAGATATCAGTTATATTATACAGGAGGTGACATCACTGCTCTCCAGATATCAGTTATATTATACAGGAGGTGACATCACTGCTCTCCAGATATCAGTCATATTATACAGGAGGTGACATCACCGCTCTCCAGATATCAGTTATATTATACAGGAGGTGACATCACCGCTCTCCAGATATCAGATATATTATACAGGAGGTGACATCACCGCTCTCCAGATATCAGTTATATTATACAGGAGGTGACATCACCGCTCTCAGATATCAGTTATATTATACAGGAGGTGACATCACCGCTCTCCAGATATCAGTTATATTATACAGGAGGTGACATCACCGCTCTCCAGATATCAGTTATATTATACAGGAGGTGACATCACCGCTCTCCGGATATCAGTTATATTATACAGGAGGTGACATCACCGCTCTCCAGATATCAGTTATATTATACAGGAGGTGACATCACCGCTCTCCAGATATCAGTTATATTATACAGGAGGTGACATCACCGCTCTCCAGATATCAGTTATATTATACAGGAGGTGACATCACCGCTCTCCAGATATCAGTTATATTATACAGGAGGTGACATCACCGCTCTGCAGATATCAGTTATATTATACAGGAGGTGACATCACCGCTCTCCAGATATCAGTTATATTATACAGGATATGACATCACCGCTCTCCAGATATCAGGTATATTATACAGGAGGTGACATCACCGCTCTCCAGATATCAGTTATATTATACAGGAGGTGACATCACCGCTCTCCAGATATCAGTTATATTATACAGGAGGTGACATCACCGCTCTCCGGATATCAGTTATATCATACAGGAGGTGACATCACCGCTCCCCAGATATCAGGTATATTATACAGGAGGTGACATCACCGCTCTCCAGATATCAGTTATATTATACAGGAGGTGACATCACCGCTCTCCAGATATCAGTTATATTATACAGGAGGTGACATCACCGCTCTCCAGATATCAGTTATATTATACAGGAGGTGACATCACCGCTCTCCAGATATCAGTTATATTATACAGGAGGTGACATCACCGCTCTCCAGATATCAGTTATATTATACAGGAGGTGGCATCACCGCTCTCCAGATATCAGATATATTATACAGGAGGTGACATCACCGCTCCCCAGATATCAGTTATATTATACAGGAGGTGACATCACCGCTCTCCAGATATCAGATATATTATACAGGAGGTGACATCACCGCTCCCCAGATATCAGTTATATTATACAGGAGGTGACATTACCGCTCTCCAGATATCAGATATATTATACAGGAGGTGACATCACTGCTGTCAGTTGTGTTGCCCTAAATGTTGAAGTTTTTAGGTGCAAGTGAAGTGCATGAAATAATGAAGCCAGGTTAACAGCAAATTCTTCTTTACTGGAGGATTAACTTGAGGCACAACAGTTCCAGTTCTCAGAGTGTAGTGGACGGGCAGGAGTTACACAAATGTACTTTTCTCAGTTCTTACAGGTGACACGGCTGCGCAGATAGTTAATAGGCTAAGGTCTTCCTTTTAAAGCAGTCTTTCTCTCTTTGTTTTGCGCCTTTTTTTTTTTAAATCTCTTATTCCTGGTTCAACAGTTTTTTGTTTTAGACTGATTTTGGTGGCATGGCTGTTGACAAATAGGTTTTAGACTGATTTATGTAAGTGAGCTTCTTTTTCTGCCAGAACTGGCTGCAAATTTGGTCTAGTTTCTGCGCCTCTGTATGGGTGGTGTACGTTAGTTCGTCAGTGATGAGGGAGCTGTGCAACAATTTTATTAAAATAGTGCATCAGCAGATAAATATGTGACCAATAAGTAGTCTAATTGCACACGATCCACCTGCGCCCTGACGAATACACCTTGTCTAATACATCACCTGCTGTGTGGACTCTTTATAAATACTATGCACAATAGTGACAGGCTAATCCACTATGCCAGTCTAATTGCACTCTAAAAATCAGATGAGCTTGAGAAATGACCCCCTTATCTCTACAGAGCCTCTGCTCTGCACCTCTCTCTGTCTTCTGGCCTGCTTTTCCAGCTAATGTTCTTTTCTGGCCTTGCCCTGGCTGATACTTTGGTCCAGGGGTGGCTGATGTGTCAGCACTACATTTTGCATCTGGTCTCTTTGCTGTCCAGACACTATCTCACTTAGACCCTAGATTGTTCTAAACTCGTCCTTCCCTAAGGGGAAAGGGAAAATTGCTAGGGTGGCCACTGTTTTCACCCCATAAAGCCAGACATCACGGACCATGCCCCTGACTCTGCTAAGCCATGACCCCGTTGTCAGCAAAAGACAAAACAAAAAAGGACTGGAAGACTGGAAGGTGAGCTGGGGCCCCCCGGGGTGCTTCCCCCACTGACGGGCACTACTGACTGACTGGGGGTTAGAGAAGCCTCAGTGACTTTGTAGGCACAGCTCACGCTCAGAGCAATGCTGCTGTCTGAACGTGAGCTACTCAGAAAGGAGGACATCCATGTGTCCGTCCAGGCCCTGCACCCGATGGAGGACAGGGACCCAGAAAACCGGACATCTGGTCACCTTAGAAACAGCCCTGCCTAGTGTTTGGTGGGTGTAAATATGGCCTATGTGCAAACATATATACAGAGATGCATTCATCATAGAGAAAATACAGATTTAACCCGTTTTGCAGTGTACCTCTGCTGTGCAGTGGGGCGCTGCATGCATTTAGGTTGTTGTCTTTGGATGATTTTGGTGTTGTTGCTGTTCTTCTCCACCTGTGGACTCCACAAGTCATGTCTTTATGTCACCGGTGGCAGTGGAGGAATACTGTGTAATATATTATAATGGTCTGCGGTCTGCGCGCCCTCGCTGATATCTGGTTGTGGGGCTCTCGGGTGCTGTTGCGACACGCTGCCCCGATTGATGCCAGGATCACTAATTCTCATTAGGAGACGGTAACAAACATACAGTAAATAATAATTATCTCTGCCAGCGAACTCTGCTCTGCCGGGCTCGGCACCAGACCCAGCAGGCACTGCTATATATACCTCAGATATCACAGCCAGACCTCCCTGCACTTCTAGGAAAGCTGGGAGACCTCTGCCGTGACAGCTCCCATTTCTAGATTTCTCATTTTCCAGGTGCTGCAGTCACGCTGTGCCCCAGACCTCCAGAGGAACAGGGAGATCTCCTAATCAGGAACCCATGAAAAGCTGGGGGAGAATTCCTATGAGAGCTGCAGTGATGGAGCCCAGCTAATGATCTGGAGACGATCCACGTCAGAAAACCTAAAAATCCAGAAAACGACCTCCTCAGCCCCCAAAATCAAGAAAGTGAGGGGGAGGGGTGCGGCTTCAGAGTCTCTCCCTCAGTGTCTGTGCTGCTGCATGCTGGGAAGGGCAGGGAGAGACATCTGATTGAACAGAAGGCCGGAAACAGACCCAAAATCTACACATTACACAAGACAGTACAGCCCCAAGAGGGGAGGAATTGTAGGGGAAGGTATAGCAGAATAACACATTATATCTTTACCAGTTAGGATGTTGATCAAGTTATTACCATTCAGTGATGTCACCAGCAGGGGGCGGGGCTGTGACTACCTCTCAGACAGGATATACAGGCAGGTTGTCAGCAGTAATAGATGTTCCTGTAGTATAAGGTGTGTGGATCTCATATCTGATCACATGTCAGTATATCAGTGATGTCATCAGCAGGGGGCGGGGCTGTGACTACCTCTCAGACAGGATATACAGGCAGGTTGTCAGCAGTAATAGATGTTCCTGTAGTATAAGGTGTGGATCTCATGTCTGATCACATGTCATTATATCAGTGATGTCATCAGCAGGGGGCGTGGCTGTGACTACCTCTCAGACAGGATATACAGGCAGGTTGTCAGCAGTAATAGATGTTCCTGTAGTATAAGGTGTGGATCTCATGTCTGATCACATGTCATTATATCAGTGATGTCATCAGCAGGGGGCGGACTGTGACTACCTCTCAGACAGGATATACAGGCAGGTTGTCAGCAGTAATAGATGTTCCTGTAGTATAAGGTGTGGATCTCATGTCTGATCACATGTCATTATATCAGTGATGTCATCAGCAGGGGGCGGGGCTGTGACTACCTCTCAGACAGGATGTACAGGCAGGTTGTCAGCAGTAATAGATGTTCCTGTAGTATAAGGTGTTTATCTCATGTCTGATCACATGCCATTATATCAGTGATGTCATCAGCAGGGGGCGGGGCTGTGACAACCTCTCAGACAGGATATACAGGCAGGTTGTCAGCAGTAATAGATGTTCCTGTAGTATAAGGTGTGGATCTCATGTCTGATCACATGTCATTATATCAGTGATGTCATCAGCAGGGGGCGGGGCTGTGACTACCCCTCAGACAGGATACACAGGCAGGTTGTCAGCAGTAATAGATGTTCCTGTAGTATAAGGTGTGGATCTCATGTCTGATCACATGTCATTATATCAGTGATGTCATCAGCAGGGGGCGGGGCCGTGACTACCCCTCAGACAGGATATACAGGCAGGTTGTCAGCAGTAATAGATGTTCCTGTAGTATAAGGTGTGGATCTCATGTCTGATCACGTCATTATATCAGTGATGTCATCAGCAGGGGGCGGGGCTGTGACTACCTCTCAGACAGGATATACAGGCAGGTTGTCAGCAGTAATAGATGTTCCTGTAGTATAAGGTGTGGATCTCATGTCTGATCACATGTCATTATATCAGTGATGTCATCAGCAGGGGCGGGGCTGTGACTACCTCTCAGACAGGATATACAGGCAGGTTGTCAGCAGTAATAGATGTTCCTGTAGTATAAGGTGTGGATCTCATGTCTGATCACATGTCATTATATCAGTGATGTCATCAGCAGGGGCGGGGCTGTGACTACCTCTCAGACAGGATATACAGGCAGGTTGTCAGCAGTAATAGATGTTCCTGTAGTATAAGGTGTGGATCTCATGTCTGATCACATGTCAGTATATCAGTGATGTCATCAGCAGGGGCGGGGCTGTGACTACCTCTCAGACAGGATATACAGGCAGGTTGTCAGCAGTAATAGATGTTCCTGTAGTATAAGGTGTGGATCTCATGTCTGATCACATGTCATTATATCAGTGATGTCATCAGCAGGGGCAGGGCTGTGACTACCTCTCAGACAGGATATACAGGCAGGTTGTCAGCAGTAATAGATGTTCCTGTAGTATAAGGTGTGGATCTCATGTCTGATCACATGTCATTATATCAGTGATGTCATCAGCAGGGGGCAGGGCTGTGACTACCTCTCAGACAGGATATACAGGCAGGTTGTCAGCAGTAATAGATGTTCCTGTAGTATAAGGTGTGGATCTCATGTCTGATCACATGTCATTATATCAGTGATGTCATCAGCAGGGGCGGGCTGTGACTACCTCTCAGACAGGATATACAGGCAGGTTGTCAGCAGTAATAGATGTTCCTGTAGTATAAGGTGTGTGGATCTCATGTCTGATCACATGTCATTATATCAGTGATGTCATCAGCAGGGGGCGGGGCTGTGACTACCTCTCAGACAGAATGTACAGGCAGGTTGTCAGCAGTAATAGATGTTCCTGTAGTATAAGGTGTGTGGATCTCATGTCTGATCACATGTCATTATATCAGTGATGTCATCAGCAGGGGGCGGGGCTGTGACTACCTCTCAGACAGGATATACAGGCAGGTTGTCAGCAGTAATAGATGTTCCTGTAGTATAAGGTGTGGATCTCATGTCTGATCACATGTCATTATATCAGTGATGTCATCAGCAGGGGCGGGGCTGTGACTACCTCTCAGACAGGATATACAGGCAGGTTGTCAGCAGTAATAGATGTTCCTGTAGTATAAGGTGTGGGATCTCATGTCTGATCACATGTCATTATATCAGTGATGTCATCAGCAGGGGCGGGGCTGTGACTACCTCTCAGACAGGATATACAGGCAGGTTGTCAGCAGTAATAGATGTTCCTGTAGTATAAGGTGTAGGATCTCATGTCTGATCACATGTCATTATATCAGTGATGTCATCAGCAGGGGCGGGGCTGTGACTACCCCTCAGACAGGATATACAGGCAGGTTGTCAGCAGTAATAGATGTTCCTGTAGTATAAGGTGTGGATCTCATGTCTGATCACATGTCATTATATCAGTGATGTCATCAGCAGGGGCGGGGCTGTGACTACCTCTCAGACAGGATATACAGGCAGGTTGTCAGCAGTAATAGATGTTCCTGTAGTATAAGGTGTGGATCTCATGTCTGATCACATGTCATTATATCAGTGATGTCATCAGCAGGGGCGGGGCTGTGACTACCTCTCAGACAGGATATACAGGCAGGTTGTCAGCAGTAATAGATGTTCCTGTAGTATAAGGTGTGGATCTCATGTCTGATCACATGTCATTATATCAGTGATGTCATCAGCAGGGGGCGGGGCTGTGACTACCTCTCAGACAGGATATACAGGCAGGTTGTCAGCAGTAATAGATGTTCCTGTAGTATAAGGTGTGGATCTCATGTCTGATCACATGTCATTATATCAGTGATGTCATCAGCAGGGGCGGGGCTGTGACTACCTCTCAGACAGGATATACAGGCAGGTTGTCAGCAGTAATAGATGTTCCTGTAGTATAAGGGGTGGATCTCATGTCTGATCACATGTCATTATATCAGTGATGTCATCAGCAGGGGCGGGGCTGTGACTACCTCTCAGACAGGATATACAGGCAGGTTGTCAGCAGTAATAGATGTTCCTGTAGTATAAGGTGTGGATCTCATGTCTGATCACATGTCATTATATCAGTGATGTCATCAGCAGGGGCGGGGCTGTGACTACCTCTCAGACAGGATATACAGGCAGGTTGTCAGCAGTAATAGATGTTCCTGTAGTATAAGGTGTGGATCTCATGTCTGATCACATGTCATTATATCAGTGATGTCATCAGCAGGGGGCGTGGCTGTGACTACCTCTCAGACAGGATATACAGGCAGGTTGTCAGCAGTAATAGATGTTCCTGTAGTATAAGGTGTGGATCTCATGTCTGATCACATGTCATTATATCAGTGATGTCATCAGCAGGGGGCGGGGCTGTGACTACCTCTCACACAGGATATACAGGCAGGTTGTTAGCAGTAATAGATGTTCCTGTAGTATATGGTTTATTACATATAATAATATATATTACGTATAATCGGTGTTGTGTGCTATTGTTACGATCACACTGTAGTATTCTTTGGTTTCCTCTCTTTTGCCCCGGTTCGTGCAGGTAGAATTTGGCGCCAATCTCATGTCCGCAGTTTACTTTATTCCTTGGAATCCGGACTGATTGAGGAGAAGATGGAGCGTCGGCGGCAGGTCAGGTGTCAGCTATTGACACAAATAACAATCAGTGATACAAATATTGCAACCTTGTAACACTTTAGCCACGCCCTCTTTATTAAAGGAAAACTGTCACCTATTGGTATTTAGCGGATAATGCGGGTGATGGGCTTAAAATATGGCGCCTGTTTGTTGAATTGTTGTTCATCCTTTGTTAGGGAGGGGGGGTCGGGCTCTTCTTTTTTGAAGCTCATTATGGGGGTCATCTGCCGGGAAGTACTGACGTCCATAGTCTCTTCCTCCTATTAATGACCTGCACACCACCGACGAGCTGCCCTCCTATTCCTGAGCGCCCTGTGGAGGGAGCGGGATCCGGGATGGTATGGATCTTCCGGGTATCCGCTGCGGATAACAGAACCTCTGATTAAACTCAACTTGTGATGGAGAAAAGCTCCGCGTTCGGACAGAGATCTTCACCTTCAAAATATCAAAGGGGAAAATGCTCTGCGACCAATGTGACCGAAAACACTCTGCATGGGGGCGTGGAACTCCGTAGTGAAACCAAGGTTATTTTAAGGGTAAGAACCCCTGACTGCCGAATTCCCTAATGACTGCGAGAAGCTTCACATCTCATGTGGGCGCCACCAGGGGTGCACCACCAATGAGGCCAGGCGATCGCCGCAGGCAGCACCAGGTAGGGGTAAGACAGGGGGAGCTGAAGGGCAATGGGCTGAAGGGAAGGGGTTAGGTTAAGAAATTGGCATTGGGGAGGGGGGGCGCCCAGTTTTCGCCTCAGGCAGCAGAAAGACTAGGTGCACCCCTGGGCGCCACCATCACGGGGCTGGAGCGAATGTAAACTCATGAGTGATGGTTAGAAAGTGTAGTTACTTCTAGAGACCTGTAGGTGGCGCTGTATGTTGTTGGTGAGCAGTGGCAATGTCTCTGGAGAGATGACAGCAGCCAAACATGGACCTTACCTGGTAATCATAACTAAGGGTCGGCCATTGGGCCATACATTCAGGTGAGGTCTCTGCTCTCTCTGACACATCCTGAGTCTGTCTCTGTACCTGCCAGGGAGAGCTTCTGGGTGACCTGGTGACAGAGAGAGCTGTCTCCGGACAGCTAATATGGCTGACCGTGGTCAGATAGCCCAGAAGCGGCAGACAGAGAAGCCGAGGAGCCAGGGCAGAGACGAGACCTCGTCTGTAGTCACGCAGTTCATGGCCTGGTTCTACAGGCAGTTTCTTCTCGTCTGTAGTGAAACCATCATCAAGCAGGCTAGCAGCTGTTGACGGATCTCACTCCGATTGTCCGTCATTGTGCACCCCCTCATCAGGTTTCACCATTGTAACAGCTTCATCTCCATGACAACAATTATCCCATAGGAAATAGAGAGACCGCCACTCGCATGTAGTTTTCTGCTGCTGGTTTGTTTTGTCACATAATATCAAGCATAGTGACGCGTTTCAGCACTACACGCGCTTTCTTCACAGTCTGAGGAAAGCACGTGTAGTGCTGAAACGCGTCTCTATGCTTGATAATATGTGACAAAACAAACCAGCAGCAGAAAACTACATGCGAGTGCCGGTCTCTCTATTTCCTGTAGCAGCCTGGGACGTCCGCCCGCCGACACGTGCACCGCCGCGATTTTAACGCAGTGCCGACCATTTACATATTGTGAACAATTATCCCATGACAGCAAATGTGTGTCAGGCTCCACCCCTTAATCCAGTGCACATGTGACATTCAAGCTCCACCCAGTTGGGAATGATGCATTATGGGAAAGTAACATTTCTGCTTACATCTGTGTCTTCTACAGTCAGCGGACTCTTCCCCTTGAAGAGAGGACACCTTGGCATATCCCCAGCATTCACCTGGTGGTGCCCCTCATGGCACTGCTCCTGTGCGGCCTGACCTGGCAGCTGGCTTCTCCTCCCTCCTATATTAAGACCGTACAGAGCTGACCGCGCACACATTCACCTCCAAGAACATTCAGCTGAAATGTGCCCCCCCCCCCCCATGTGATATCGGCCCCTGAGGTCGGCAGTGGTTGCAGATCCCATCATTATTACCCTGTACGGTGCAGTTCCCACCGCGCGCTATTCCTGTCTGTTTTCTGAGACTCATTCTTTCCAGGGAATGGAACCAGAAAAAAATGGACCCACCAAGCAGGATGCGTGCGGACTGACACCGGCGCTGTGCATGGCAGCCAATTACCGGAAAAACACGCACGATTTAACACAATTGGCGTGGGCTTGAGGTGCAGTTTTTGGCTGCACGGATTCTGCAGGTGAGGCCCAAAATAACAACACATGTCTGAACGGCATCAGTTCTTCTGCATGTGGACGTACAGCATCTCCCAGAGGTTCCCGGACTCCAGAGCCTTGGACAAAGCATCAAATCTTTGCCTTTTTGATGCTTTTAGGCATAAAATGACTTTTCCACTTCCTCCAATTATGCGCTGACTGCATCGCGTCTTGGCGCAGGAACCCTGCAGCGATCAGCTGTTGGCGAACCTGACGGTAAATGTACAATTTCCCTGCAGTGCCCCCGCAGGATAAAAGATGCATTACGCTGTTTGTGTGATGTGCGGAGCGGCATTGTAGGTGCTCTCCACTCTGGTCCAATAAGGGGGCCCCCCTCTAATACCCTGTAGCTGTTGACCGTCTTTGGGTGGGTTGTCCGTCTCATAAGATGAGACTGATCTGAGGCTCTGGACCACCGGATGGAGACACCTTCCCCCAGACGCTGTCCCGGTGACCTCCAAATAAGGGGGTCCCTCTCTAATACCCTGTAGCTGTTGACCGTCTTTGGGTGGGTTGTCCGTCTCATAAGATGAGACTGTTCTGAGGCTCTGGACCACTGGATGGAGACACCTTCCCCCGGTCGCTCTCCTGGTGACCTCCAGTAGGGACATGGATGAAACAATATGGACACTTTTCCCCAGTGGCCCTATAACGAGACGTCCGGGACATGGACTGTTTGTTTAGTCCGCTGCTCTTCTCTCCACATGGTTGTCATTCTGTGAGCTCAAATGATCTGACATTCCCGGGAGTTTGTCCTGCGCCTCTCGCCCTCACATCATGTGCCCTGCCTGGCATTTCAACTGGGAACGCTCTATAATTACACCTCTCGGGGGGTCACAGCCAGGGAAGGACTACATGACAGCATTCTCGTGGACCGCCAGTGCTCTCCGACCTCCGCGCTCGACTGGATGATATACTTATTCAATGACATTTACAAGGATAACCGTCATGACCCGGAATCTGTGGCCGCAGGGTCCTCCTGGGTTGGTTGGAACCTTATACTAGAGCCGAACATTTCCATCATTTATAAGTGATATCCAAGCTGCTGCAGAACCTCATTTTTAAGAGCAATGAGATTCCTGTGAATCAATCACTGATTGATTCACATGGATCTTTTCATCTCGTCTCTAGTATGCTCCGAGGCTGATAGGTGCAGTGAAGTTCTGCAGCAGCAGGGCGGTGGGTTATGGGGTTCGGACCGCGTGAGCAATCAGCGCGTCAGTAATGGAGCCGTCAGTGGACAAGGCTTGGGGGCTGCAAACCAATGCAGGAGAGCTGGCCGGAGTTTCCAAAAAAGACTATTCTAGTTTGCAATACAGTCTGTATAACACAGTGAGGCAGTCTACTGCACAGCAGATAAAACAAGTCTGTCAGCATGGAGAGACAGTCAACTTTATAGGAGATGAAACGAGACTGTGCAACATGGAGAGACAGTCTACTGTGCAGCAGATGAAACAAGTCTGTCAGCATGGAGAGACAGTCAACTTTATAGGAGATGAAACGAGACTGTGCAACATGGAGAGACAGTCTACTGTGCAGCAGATAAAACAAGTCTATACAGCATGGAGAGACAGTCTACTGTACAGAAGATAAAACAAATCTATGCAGCATGAAGAGACAGTCTACTGTGCAGAAGATGAAACAAGTCTGTCAGCATGGAGAGACAGTCTACTGTGCAGAAGATGAAACAAATCTATGCAGCATGGAGAGACAGTCTACTGTGCAGAAGATGAAACAAGTCTATGCAGCATGTAGAGACAGTCTACTGTGCTGAAGATGAAGCAAGTCTGTCAGCATGGAGAGACAGTCTACTGTGCAGAAGATAAAACAAGTCTTTTCAGCATGGAGAGACAGTCTACTGTACAGAAGATGAACCAAGTCTATGCAGCATATAGAGACAGTCTACTGTGCAGAAGATGAAACAAATTTATGCCGCATATAGAGACAGTCTACTGTGCAGAAGATGAAACAAGTCTGTCAGCATGGAGAGACAGTCTACTGTGCAGAAGATGAACCAAGTCTATGCAGCATGGAGAGACATTCTACTGTGCAGAAGATAAAACAAGTCTGTCAGCATGGAGAGACAGTCTACTGTACAGAAGATGCACCAAGTCTATGCAGCATCGAGAGACAGTCTACTGTGCAGAAGATAAACCAAGTCAATGCAGCATGGAGAGACAGTCTACTGTACAGAAGAT
This sequence comes from Bufotes viridis, assembly GCA_033119425.1. Lineage (NCBI taxonomy): Eukaryota > Metazoa > Chordata > Amphibia > Anura > Bufonidae > Bufotes > Bufotes viridis. Next base: position 432,923,576 of record CM065592.1, read on the forward strand.
AAAACAAGTCTATTCAGCATGGAGAGACAGTCTACTGTGCAGAAGATGAAACAAATCTATGCAGCATGTAGAGACAGTCTACTGTGCAAAAGATGAAACAAGTCTGTCAGCATGGAGAAACAGTCTACGGTGCAGAAGATGAACCAAATCTATGCAGCATGGAGAGACAGTCTACTGCACAGCAGCTAAAAAAAATTCTGTCAGCATGGACAGACAGTCTACTGTACAGAAGATGAACCAAGTCTATGCAGGATCGAGAGACAGTCTACTGTGCAGAAGATAAAACAAGTCTATGCAACATGGAGAGACAGTCTACTGTGCAGACGATAAAACAAGTATATGCAGCATGGAGAGACAGTCTACTGTGCAGAAGATGAACCAAGTCTATGCAACATGGAGAGACAGTCTACTGTGCAGAAGATGAACCAAGTCTATGCAACATGGAGAGACAGTCTACTGTGCAGACGATAAAACAAGTATATGCAGCATGGAGAGACAGTCTACTGTGCAGAAGATGAACCAAGTCTATGCAGCATGGAGAGAAAGTCTACTGTGCAGAAGATAAAACAAGTCTATGCAGCATGGAGAGACAGTCTACTGTACAGAAGATGAACCAAGTCTATGCAGCATGGAGAGACAGTCTACTGTACAGAAGATGAACCAAGTCTATGCAGCGTCGAGAGACAGTCTACTGTGCAGAAGATGAACCAAGTCTATGCAGCAGGGAGAGATAGTCTACTGTGCAGAAGATGAACCAAGTCTATGCAGCATGGAGAAACAGTCTACTGTGCAGAAGATAAAACAAGTTTATGCAGCATGGAGAGACAGTCTACTGCACAGCAGATAAAACAAGCCTGTCAGCATGGAGAGACAGTCTACTGTACAGAAGATGAACCAAGTCTATGCAGCATGGAGAGACAGTCTACTGTGCAGAAGATAAAACAAGTCTATTCAGCATGGAGAGACAGTCTACTGTGCAGAAGATGAAACAACTCTATGCAGCATGGAGAGACAGTCTACTGTGCAGAAGTTGAAACAAGTCTATGCAGCATTGACAGACAGTCTACTGTGCAGAAGATGAACCATGTCTATTCAGCATGGAGAGAAAGTCTACTGTGCAGAAGATAAAACAAGTCTATGCAGCATGGAGAGACAGTCTATTGCACAGCAGATAAAACAAGTCTGTCAGCATGGAGAGACAGTCTACTGTACAGAAGATGAACCAAGTCTATGCAGCATCGAGAGACAGTCTACTGTGCAAAAGATAAACCAAGTCAATGCAGCATGGACAGACAGTCTACTGTGCAGAAGATGAAACAGGTCTGTGCAACATTGAGAGACAGTCTACTGTGCAGAAGATGAACCAAGTCTATGCAGCATGGAGAGACAGTCTACTGCACAGCAGATAAAACATGTCTGTCAGCATGGAGAGACAGTCTACTGTACAGAAGATGAACCAAGTCTATGCAGCATGGAGAGACAGTCTACTGCACAGCAGATGAAACAAGTCTGTCAGCATGGAGAGACAGTCAACTGTGCAGAAGATGAACCAAGTCTATGCAGCATGCAGAGACAGTCTATTGTGCAGAAGATAAAACAAGTCTGTCAGCATGCAGAGACAGTCTACTGTGCAGAAGATGAAACAAGTGTATGCAACATGGAGTGACAGTCTACTGCACAGCAGATAAAACAAGTCTGTCAGCATGGATAGACAGTCTACTGTGCAGAAGATGAACCAAGTCTATGCAGCATGGAGAGACAGTCTACTGTGCAGAAGATGAACCAAGTCTATTCAGCATGGAGAAGCAGTCTACTGTGCAGAAGATGAACCAAGTCTATGCAGCATAGAGAGACAGTCTACTGCCCAGCAGATAAAACAAGTCTGTCAGCATCGAGAGACAGTCTACTGTGCATAAGATGAACCAAGTCTATGCAGCATTGAGAGACTGTCTACTGTGCAGAAGATAAAACAAGTCTATGCAGCATGGAGAGACAGTCTACTGTGCATAAAATGAACCCAGTCTATTCAACATGGAGAGACAGTCTACTGTGCAGAACATAAAACAAGTCTATGCAGCATGGGGAGACAGTCTACTGTGCAGAAGATGAACCGAGTCTATGCAGCATGGAGAGACAGTCTACTGTGGTGGATATGAAACAAGTCTGTGCAAAATGGAGAGACAGTCTACTGTGCAGAAGATGAAACATGTCTTTTCAGCATGGAGAGACAGTCTACTGTGCAAAATATGAAACAAATCTATGCAGCATGGAAAGACAGTCTACTGTACAGAAGATGACCAAGTCTATGCAGCATGGAAAGACAGTCTACTGTACAGAAGATGAACCAAGTCTATGCATCATGGAGAGACAGTCTACTGTGCAGAAGATGAAACAAGTTTATGCAACATGGACAGACAGTCTACTGCTCAGCAGATAAAACAAGTCTGCCAGCATGGAGAGACAGTCTACTGTGCAGAAGATAAACCAAGTCTATGCAGCATGGAGATACAGTCTACTGCACAGCAGATAAAACAAGTCTGTCAACATGGAGAGACAGTCTACTGTGCAGAAGATGAACCAAGTCTATTCAGCATGGAGAAGCAGTCTACTGTGCAGAAGATGAACCAAGTCTATGCAGCATAGAGAGACAGTCTACTGCCCAGCAGATAAAACAAGTCTGTCAGCATGGATAGACAGTCTACTGTACAGAAGATGAACCAAGTCTATGCAGCATCGAGAGACAGTCTACTGTGCATAAGATGAACCAAGTCTATGCAGCATGGAGAAGCAGTCTACTGTGCAGAAGATGAACCAAGTCTATGCAGCATAGAGAGACAGTCTACTGTGCATAAGATGAACCAAGTCTTTGCAGCATTGAGAGACTGTCTACTGTGCAGAAAGATAAAACAAGTCTATGCAGCATGGAGAGACAGTCTACTGTGCATAAAATGAACCCAGTCTATTCAACATGGAGAGACAGTCTACTGTGCAGAACATAAAACAAGTCTATGCAGCATGGGGAGACAGTCTACTGTGCAGAAGATGAACCGAGTCTATGCAGCATGGAGAGACAGTCTACTGTGGTGGATATGAAACAAGTCTGTGCAAAATGGAGAGACAGTCTACTGTGCAGAAGATGAAACATGTCTTTTCAGCATGGAGAGACAGTCTACTGTGCAAAATATGAAACAAATCTATGCAGCATGGAAAGACAGTCTACTGTACAGAAGATGACCAAGTCTATGCAGCATGGAAAGACAGTCTACTGTACAGAAGATGAACCAAGTCTATGCATCATGGAGAGACAGTCTACTGTGCAGAAGATGAAACAAGTTTATGCAACATGGACAGACAGTCTACTGCTCAGCAGATAAAACAAGTCTGCCAGCATGGAGAGACAGTCTACTGTGCAGAAGATAAACCAAGTCTATGCAGCATGGAGATACAGTCTACTGCACAGCAGATAAAACAAGTCTGTCAACATGGAGAGACAGTCTACTGTGCAGAAGATGAACCAAGTCTATTCAGCATGGAGAAGCAGTCTACTGTGCAGAAGATGAACCAAGTCTATGCAGCATAGAGAGACAGTCTACTGCCCAGCAGATAAAACAAGTCTGTCAGCATGGATAGACAGTCTACTGTACAGAAGATGAACCAAGTCTATGCAGCATCGAGAGACAGTCTACTGTGCATAAGATGAACCAAGTCTATGCAGCATGGAGAAGCAGTCTACTGTGCAGAAGATGAACCAAGTCTATGCAGCATAGAGAGACAGTCTACTGTGCATAAGATGAACCAAGTCTATGCAGCATTGAGAGACTGTCTACTGTGCAGAAGATAAAACAAGTCTATGCAGCATGGAGAGACAGTCTACTGTGCATAAAATGAACCCAGTCTATTCAACATGGAGAGACAGTCTACTGTGCAGAACATAAAACAAGTCTATGCAACATGGGGAGACAGTCTACTGTGCAGAAGATGAACCGAGTCTATGCAGCATGGAGAGACAGTCTACTGTGGTGGATATGAAACAAGTCTGTGCAAAATGGAGAGACAGTCTACTGTGCAGAAGATGAAACATGTCTTTTCAGCATGGAGAGACAGTCTACTGTGCAAAATATGAAACAAATCTATGCAGCATGGAAAGACAGTCTACTGTACAGAAGATGACCAAGTCTATGCAGCATGGAAAGACAGTCTACTGTACAGAAGATGAACCAAGTCTATGCATCATGGAGAGACAGTCTACTGTGCAGAAGATGAAACAAGTTTATGCAACATGGACAGACAGTCTACTGCTCAGCAGATAAAACAAGTCTGTCAGCATGGAGAGACAGTCTACTGTGCAGAAGATAAACCAAGTCTATGCAGCATGGAGATGCAGTCTACTGCACAGCAGATAAAACAAGTCTGTCAGCATGGAGAGACAGTCTACTGTACAGAAGATGAAACAGGTGTATCCAGCATGGAGAGACAGTTTACTGTACAGAAGATGAACCAAGTCTATGCAGCATGGAGAGACAGTCTACTGTGCAGAAGATGAACCAAGTCTATTCAGCATGGAGAAGCAGTCTACTGTGCAGAAGATGAACCAAGTCTATTCAGCATGGAGAGACAGTCTACTGTGCAGAAGATGAACCAAGTCTATGCAGCATAGAGAGACAGTCTACTGCACAGCAGATAAAACAAGTCTGTCAGCATGGACAGACAGTCTACTGTACAGAAGATGAACCAAGTCTATGCAGCATGAAGAGACTGTCTACTGTGCAGAACATGAACCAAGTCTATGCAGCATGGAGATACAGTCTACTGCACAGCAGATAAAACAAGTCTGTCAGCATAGAGAGACAGTCTACTGTACAGAAGATGAAACAGGTGTATCCAGCATGGAGAGACAGTTTACTGTACAGAAGATGAACCAAGTCTATGCAGCATGGAGAGACAGTCTACTGTGCAGAAGATGAACTAAGTCTATTCAGCATGGAGAGACAGTCTTCTGTGCAGAAGATGAACCAAGTCTATGCAGCATAGAGAGACAGTCTACTGCACAGCAGATAAAACAAGTCTGTCAGCATGGACAGACAGTCTACTGTACAGAAGATGAACCAAGTCTATGCAGCATCGAGAGACAGTTTACTGTGCAGAAGATGAACCAAGTCTATGCAGCATGGAGAGACTGTCTACTGTGCAGAACATGAACCAAGTCTATTCAACATGGAAAGACAGTCTACTGTGCAGAACATAAAACAAGTCTATGCAGCATGGAGAGACAGTCTACTGTGCAGAAGATGAATCAAGTCTATGCGGCATGAATAGACAGTCTACTGTACAGAAGATGAACCAAGTCTATGCAGCATGGAGAGACAGTCTACTGTGCAGGATATGAAACAAGTCTGTGCAACATGGAGAGACAGTCTCAATCACAAATGTAGATTGGTGGCACTGTCCTAGGCTACTCCAAAACAACGTTCATTTCAGGCTTCCACAGCACTCCCTTTTGCCGTGTCCACAGGTGCACTATCCTACACAGTATAAAGTGCCAAACGAATCTTCAAAGTTAAGAAGAATAATAGGCAGCACTCACCACGGCGTTTTCTTTCTTCCTTTATTTCATGTACATTGAATACATACGGTAAAAGCGGTTAGGCGGCAGTTACAGCCCAATTTCACCCACAGCGGCGACGGCCGTTTCGCGCAAACTCACTGCGCTTCTTCTGGCCACTACGTCAGCACGTACCATCGTGCTGATTACTTATACCCAGTACCTGGTTGCCCTAGTAACATACAAACAACCAAGGACCTGGGTACATTTCTTACAGAAACAGCGTGTAAGCAAAGAGCAGCATCTCTATAAAAATGCACTAAGATCATTGCGGTCATTCAAGCCTAGCTGACCTAGTGCGTCAGTGCGCATTATCCACTTCGCCTCTTGTTGCAGGAGTCGTCGGTGTCTGTCCCCTCCATGAGGTAGGGGAGGGACAACTTCGAGTCCTGCAAACCAGCGAATCAATCTTGCCATCATGTGCATCTTTCATATGCTCAATGAAGCGCCGGCAACCTTTTCCTGTTTTTACTGAGTTAAAGTGTTCCCTTACTCTTTCAAAAGACATCTGATGGTTTTCCTATGTAGAAACGGCCGCATCCACACATTATGACATATACAACATATGTTGTCTTACAATTAATGAAAGAATAAACTTTCTGAAAAACAGAACCGACTCTTACAGCCTTGTCTTGCGAATTATACCTAATATATAATTCGCAAGACAAGACTGTAAAGTCGGTTCTGATTTTCAGAAAGTTTATTCTTTCATTAATTGTAAGACAACATATGTTGTATATGTCATAATGTGGATGCCGTCTACATAGGAAAACCATCAGATGTCTTTGAAGAGTAAGGCACTAACTCAGTAAAACAGGAAAGGTTGCCAGCGCTCATTGAGCATATGAAAGATACATGATGGCAGATTGATTCAGCTGGTTTGCAGGACTCGGTTGTCCCTCCCTACCTCATGGAGGACAGCTCCGACGACTCCTGCAACAAGGCGAGTGATTGCGCACTGGTCAGCTAGGCTGAATGACCGCAATGATCTTAGTGCATTTTTAGAGATGCTGCTCTTTGCTTACACGCTGTTTCTGTAAGAATGTACCCAGGTCCTGGTTGTTTGTATGTTACTAGGCAACTAGGTACTGGTATAGTAATCAGCACGATGGTACGTGCTGACGTAGTGGCCAGAAGAAGCAGTGAGTTTGCGCAACGGCCGTCGCCGCTGTGGGTGAAATTGGGCTGTAACTGCCGCCTAACCGCTTTTACCGTATGTATTCAATGTACATGAAATAAAGGAAGAAAGAAAACGCCGTGGTGAGTGCTGCCTATTATTCTTCTTAACTTTGAAGATGGAGAGACAGTCTACTGTGCAGAAGATGAAACAAGTCTATTCAGCATGGAGAGACAGTCTACTGTGCAGAAGATGAACCAAGTCTATTAAGCATGGAGAGACAGTCTACTGTGCAGATGATGAAACAAGCCTGTGCAACATGGAGAGACAGTCAACTTTATAGGCGATGAAATGAGACTGTACAGCATGGAGAGACAGTCTATTGTACAGAAGATGAAACAAGACTGTACAGCGTGGGGAGGCAGTTTACTTTATAGGAGATGAAGCGTGACTGTGCAGCATAGGGAGGCAGTCTACTTTATAGGAGATAAAAAATGAGACTGTGCAGCATGGAGAGACAGTCTATTGTACAGAAAATGAAACAAGACTGTGCAGCGTGGGGAGGCAGTCTACTTTATAGGAGATGAAGCGAGACTGTGCAGCATGGAAAGGCAGTCTACTTTATAGTAGATGTAACAACACTATGCAGCATGGGGAGGCAGTCTGCTTTATAGCAGACTAGCTGAAGGACCCGGCTTCGCATGGATATATTTCATCTATTTCATTTAATGTTTGAGTGTGTCGTTAAAAGATATTGACAGTATCCACTATAACAGTGACATCTACAGTACACCGCTCCCTTGACAGTGACCTCCACAGCCCCCCACCCCTTAACACTGCCCCCCCCACACCCCCCTGTCTCCTTAAAATTGGACCTTCATGGCAGCCCACCTTCTTAACTCTGACCTTCACAGCAGCTTGCCCCTTTAACAGTAAGTTCCACAGCATCCCAACCTCTTGACAGTGACCTCCACAGGAGCCTGTCCCCTTCACAGTGACCTCTACAGCACCCGCCCCTTAACACTGACCATATTTTATAGTCCCCTTAACTGTGACCTCCACCATTCCCGGCCCCCTTAACAGAGACCTCCACAGCGACTGTCCCTTTAACAGTAACTGCCACAGTACCCCGCTCCCTTAACAGTGACCTCACAGTACCCCGCTCCCTTAACAGTGACCTCACAGTACCCCGCTGCCTTAACAGTGACCTCACAGTACCCCGTTGCCCCTTCAACCTCTTAATGACACAGGACGTACGGCATCTGAGAGCTCCCTAAACATGGTGCTCGCTCCTGCCCGATGCGAGCGCCATAGCCGCATGTGGCCACCTGCTTCTTAAAGCAGACACCCGCGACTTATGTCCGCGGCTAGCAGCGATGCCGATCGCGGACATTTAATCCCTCAGATGCCGTGGTCAATCCTGGCCACGGCATCTGAGAGCGCACAAGCCAAAAGTGTTACTTTTGGTTTGTGCTCCGGCTCCCCCGTGTTGCGATCGGAGGAGCCAGAGCGCGCCTGTAGTAGCCTCGGTCTCTATAACTGAAACCCAGGCTGATGTATAGTATTTCCTATGGAGCCTTGTCTGTAATAGGCTCCATAGGAAATATGCGATTTCTCAAAATTTTCTAAAAAAACAAACAAAAAAACAACAACATAAAAGTTCAAATCACCCCCTTTTGCCAAAATGAAAATAAAAATAAAATAATTAAAAAAAAATACACATCATGGGTGTCACAATGTGCAAAAACGCCCATACAAATGGCCGATTCACCATTTTTGTATGCTTCATTTCCTCAAAAAAGAATTATATAAAAGGTGATCAAAAAGTCATACACACCCCAGAATGGTATCAATAAAAGATCAGATTACTACGCAAAAATTGAGCCCCCCTACGGCCCTGTACACATAATTACAAAAAAGATTTTTTCCCACTTTTGAATTCTTTTTACTATCAAAACGCAAAAAAAACCTATACATATAGGGTATCGCTGGATTCGTACTGACCTGTAGAATAAAACCAACTGGTCAGTTTTATTGTACATCGAACTTCAGAATTTAAAAACCCGTAAAACTGTGGTGGAATTGCATTTTTTTGCAATTCCACCCCATTTGGTTTTTGTTCCCGCTTCCCAGTACATCATAAGCAATATTAAATGGTGGCGTTGTAAAGTACAACTTGTCCCGCAAAAAACAAGCCCTCATATGGCCATGTGAACCAATAAATAAAAAAGTTATGGCTCTGGGAAGGTGGGGAGAAACAAAACAATACAAAAACGCAAAAGAAAAACTCCGCTGCTTAAGGGGTTAATAGTGACCTCCACAGTGGCCGCCCCCTTTATTAATGACCTCCATAGTACCCTGTCTCCTTAACAATGATTTCCACAATATCTCACCCCCTTAACAGTGACCTCCACAGAGCTCCTTTCCCTTAAACTGACCTCCATAGCGGAGCGTCCCCTTAACTGTGACCTCCACCATTTTCTGCCCCCTTAACAGAGACCTCCACAGCTCCCACCCCTTTAACAGTGACCTCCACACACTGGCGGATCCAGGGGGGGGTGCAACGGGGCAATTTCCCCCTCCCTCCCCCCGAGTATGTGGGCAGCAATGGCGGCGGTGGCGGCAGGGCACAGGGAGATGGAAGCGCTCATCTCCATAGCCATCTGTATCGCCAACTTTAGGACAGCGATACAGATGGCTGTGCTGTGGGGCAGGGGAGAGCACAAGGCCCGCAGCCTATTAGAGATTGGTGATGACGTCATTGCGCCGCCTGAGCCATACAGCGCGGGATATAGGCCGGAAGAGGCCTGCATCGCATCACTGCCATGGAGGTAAGTACAAGTGTTTTTATTTTATAAGGGGCACTTACTGGCACATGATGAGTGGGGGGGGGGGCACTTGTTCACTTTTTACTGGGACATGATGAGGGGGGCACTTGTTACTTGGACATGATGTGGGGGGCACTTGTTACTGGGACATGATGGGGAGAGGCACTTGTTACTGGGACATGATGGAGGGGAGAGGCACTTGTTACTGGCACATGATGGGGGAGGCACTTGATACTGGGACATGATGGAGGGAGAGGCACTTGTTACTGGGACATGATGAGGGGGCACTTGTTACTGGGATATGATGGGGGAGGCACTTGTTACTGGGACATGATGGAGGGGAGAGGCACTTGTTACTGGGACATGATGGAGGGGAGAGGCACTTGTTACTGGGACATGATGGAGGGGAGAGGCACTTGTTACTGGCACATGATGGGGAGGAGGCACTTGTTACTGGGACATGATGAGGGGGGGCACTTGTTACTGGGACATGATGAAGGGGGGAGAGGCACTTGTTACTGGCACATGATTGGGGGGCATCTATGGGGGCACTTCTTACTGGCACATTATTGGGGGCACTATTGGGGACCACAGCGGTACAGTATTGGGGGTAGTAGGATGTTTTGTCCAGAAGATGGGAGGATGATGGAAAAGTAGTAAAACATTTTTTCTTGCCAAACTGCAAAGATGAAAAATGGTGGTCTTTTCTGAAGGTCTGAAAGGAGAAGACGAGGAAAGAGAACATCTACATCAAAGGAGAAGTCACTGGGTGTAAGAGGTATGGGGCGCTGTATTACCCTGGATGTAAGAGGTATGGGGCGCTGTATTACCCTGGATGTAAGAGGTATGGGGCGCTGTATTACCCTGGATGTAAGAGGTATGGGGCGCTGTATTACCCTGGATGTAAGAGGTATGAGGAGCTGTATTACCCTGTATGTAAGAGGTATGGGGCGCTGTATTACCCTGGATGTAAGAGGTATGGGGCGCTGTATTACCCTGGATGTAAGAGGTATGGGGCGCTGTATTACCCTGGATGTAAGAGGTATGGGGCGCTGTATTACCCTGGATGTAAGAGGTATGGAGCGCTGTATTACCCTGGATGTAAGAGGTATGAGGAGCTGTATTACCCTGGATGTAAGAGGTAAGGGGCGCTGTATTACCCTGGATGTAAGAGGTATGGGGCGCTGGATTACCCTGGATGTAAGAGGTATGGGGCGCTGTATTACCCTGGATGTAAGAGGTATGGGGCGCTGTATTACCCTGGATGTAAGAGGTATGGGGCGCTGTATTACCCTGGATGTAAGAGGTATGAGGCGCTGTATTACCCTGGATGTAATAGGAATGGGGCGCTGTATTACCCTGGATGTAAGAGGTATGGGGCACTGTATTAACCTGGATGTAAGAGGTATGGGGAGCTGTATTACCCTGGATGTAAGAGGTAGGGGGCGCTGTATTACCGTGGATGTAAGAGGTATGGGGCTCTGTATTACCCTGGATGTAAGAGATATGGGGCGCTGTATGACCCTGGATGTAAGAGGTATGGGGCGCTGTATTACCCTGGATGTAAGAGGTATGGGGTGCTGTATTACCCTGGATGTAAGAAGTATGGGGCGCTGTATGACCCTGGATGTAAGAGGTATGGGGCGCTGTATTACCCTGGATGTAAGAGGTATGAGGCGCTGTATTACCCTGGATGTAAGAGGTATGGGGCGCTGTATTACCCTGGATGTAAGAGGTATGAGGCACTGTATTACCCTGGATGTAAGAGGTATGAGGTGCTGTATTACCCTGGATGTAAGAGGTATGGGACGATGTATTACCCTGGATGTAAGAGGTATGGGGCGATGTATTACCCTGGATGTAAGAGGTATGGGGCGCTGTATTACCCTGGATGTAAGAGGTATGGGGCGCTGTATCACCCTGTATTTCTGTAGTGATGGGAGCAGGGGTGTAACTATCGTGGGAAGTGCCCCTCCCGAGACCAGGCTCTGGATTCACCACTGCCTCCACAGCAGCCACCCTTTATGAGTGACCTCCACAGTATCCCGTCTCCTTAACCCACCCTCTTAACAGTGGCCTCTACAGAAATATGCCCCTTAACACTGACCTCCATAGCGGACCGTCTCCTTAACTGTGACCTCCACAGCAGCCTGCCACTAGGGTGGCCAGAGGTCCGGTTTTAGGTAGGACAGTCTGGCTTTCAGACTCCCTGTCCTCCGTCCAGCGCAGGGCCTGGACGGACACAGGGATGTCCTTTTAAACATCTCACGCTCAGACAGCAGCACTGTGCTGTCTGAGTGTGAGCTGCAGGGAGAAAGTCACCCTCCCTCCCGCCCCTGCAGCTGTCAGAAGTTGATTTTTACCTTCATTTTTTAAATCCCCGTCGGCTGCGGAGTGGGAGGGGGAGTGGACTATCCGAGTCAGGGTGTGGATTAGTGGACTATCCGGGTCAGGGTGTGGATTAGTGGGACCGGGGCGGGGTTTTAAAGTCAGTCTTTTGAGGGTGGCCTGAATGGTCATCACCCTACCTGCCCCTGAACTGTGACCTCCACAGCACTCCGCTCCCTTAACAGTGTCATCCACAGCGCCCTGCCCCTTTAAAGCTGACCTACAGCAGTGAAGAAAAATGGCTGGGTTGTTATAGAAACCTTGTGTAAAAGTTTGTGTATGTGGAGACTAAGGGCTTGCGAGTTTTTATTGGCTGATTAGGGTCATGTGACCAGGCTTCTATTGGCTAATGCATTTTTTGGGGAATATCTCAGGAACGGTATGTCCTAGAGAGCTGAGACCCGGTCTAAAACCATCCCGGACACCGGATGTACCCGTGTGCCAAATGTCGTGATTGTAAATGCGACGGTGCGGATTCCTTTAGCGAACATACACACATACACTCAGCTTTATATATTAGATTAAACAAGACTGTGCAGCATAGAGAGGCAGTAAACTGAATAGCAAATGAAGCAAATCTGTGTGGCATGGAGAGGTGGTCTTTCGTACAGCAGATGAAACAACCCTGTGCGGAATAGGGATGCACTCTACTGTATGGTAGATGAAACAAGTCTGTTCCTCACGGATAGGCAGTCTACTGTACACTGCGGACTGATGTTTCTGTGGCCACCATTGAAATACATGGGCTACAGTCATGGTCAGGTGCAGCGGCGATATCTGCACATGTCATGTAATTTCTCTCCCTTCAGTCCTGGAGTTTGGCTGCAGCTTGAAGACGTCTTCAGAACGTGTCAGAGGATCATCAGAATATCAGGATTCCACTCCAGCCGCTGGTCAGCTCCAGTTTCAATGAAGAGTTCACTAATTTTGAACCCCCCCTCCTGTGTCAGAGCGGCCACCAGCACCAGATATCCCATTTCAGATCTGACTCCAGGTCTGGCCAAGAAACTTGACCTCGGTCCTGTGTAATCTATGAGGTCAACATGTGCACTTAACCTCTGCCTTGCCGGGTGGGTGGCTGGGCTCCTGAGGCGGGGGTGCTGCGGTTGATCCCCCATGTTTCACAGCCTGTGCACCAAACATATTGTATGGGATGACCACGGCCAGTCACATCATGGACACCATGGACACAGCTACTCAATGACTCCGAGTCCTTTATATTCTTCACCACATATTCCAGGAGGCTTGTGCTCCATGTTTTCGGCATTCCTTGGGGGAGACACTGCGGATATAATTAGTACCTAGAGGTAGAGGTCTCGGAGACGAACGCCATGTGTTCTCCTCTTTCAATAATTCTAGGCATGACGCATGGAGCAGGCCCGCGGACACAGGAATTCTGGCATACACTGACGAATGTACCTGGGGGAGATGACTGGAGGCCACCAACATCCCATTAATGGTAAGGTGGTGGATCAGTCATTTGCTGTAATATAAGGGCAGACATTTTGGGTCTTCTCAGCTTCATGCGGGTAATTGCAAAAAGGTCCACTTTGTAAAAGATGTGTGGCTCCAGCCAGTGGTGGGATCTGCTGATCATCTATGGAGGACACAATCCTCCCAATGCTGGCTGGATCTGCCAGACATTTCAAGCTGGGGTGCAGCCGTCCGGTAGAAGTCACACCATGGCCCTGGTGCCTGCGGCGGTCCTATGTCCACATAAGACCTCAGTATTATAAATGGTGCATGGTCAGTGGGGGCCCCGGTACAGATTACACCACTGTCCCTAGTCTTCTGAGATACTTCAATGTTGAGGAGGCATATTGGGGGGCGGCCGCTGATCACTGAATATTGAGGAGATGAAAGCAGACCGAGGGCTGGGCCCACAGATACAGAGGGTACACGATGCCACACAGACCACGGTTCTTTCCCAGCAGTTGAGTTTACTGAACAATGTAGTGAACAAGAAGCTGTCTCTTGTAACTTTAATCCTTACTCCAGCTCCCAGCATATAACACCCTATGAGCAGCCAGTGAGATGGAAGGTGTCAGCCGATGAGTCCCATAGGGCTTTGCATTAGCTTGCAGCCCGTACACCGTAATGTAACTGTACTTGGAGAGTTATTGTATGTCCAAATGCTACTTCAACAGTGTGGTGCAATGTGACGCGGCAGAGCCGCACTTGCAGTTCCTTGAGCAGGTTCTTAGTGCTTTTTCTTATTTCCTGGTCCACTCCCGAACTGGATCCTACAGACATGACAATCCTGGGGTCGTCGCTTCAAACCTCCCTTTCGTGCTGTCTCCAGTCTCCACCATGAGCCGGTCCATTCCCTTCCAGATTCAGCAGAGATGATCTCTTGTGGTTCCAGCAGCACCAAACACAACCTCCGTCTGCTCACTTCCTGCTTCCAGAGGAACCTCCTCCCATTACACAGGGAGAGTGTGATGCAATAAGTCATTTGCTAAGTACAGTTTCAAACCTGCATATTCAGTCTGCTATCACACCTGTAAGGGTCCAAAACAGCCCATAAATTAGCTATTTACCAACTTTGCAAACTAAATAGGTTATTAGTATTCCTCTGATAGGCAGCTCCAATGTAGACTTTTATCATCTTATCGTTTGCTGCCATAATCAAAGTGAGATGTTGCAGTAATTATATAATTTACAACATAGCAGAGTAATACATTCAAGGTCCCTTGCCCCACATCTTTACAGAATATTGAGGAGACATATTGGGGGGCGGCCGCTGATCACTGAATATTGAGGAGATATATTGGGGGCGGCCGCTGATCACTGAATATTGAGGAGATATATTGGGGGCGGCCGCTGATCACTGAATATTGAGGAGATATATTGGGGGCGGCCGCTGATCACTGAATATTGAGGAGATATATTGGGGGGCGGCCGCTGATCACTGAATATTGAGGAGATATATTGGGGGGCGGCCGCTGATCACTGAATATTGAGGAGATATATTGGGGGCGTCCGCTGATCACTGAATATTGAGGAGATATATTGGGGGCGTCCGCTGATCACTGAATATTGAGGAGATATATTGGGGGCGGCCGCTGATCACTGAATATTGAGGAGACATATTGGGGGGCGGCCGCTGATCACTGAATATTGAGGAGACATATTGGGGGGCGGCCGCTGATCACTGAATATTGAGGAGACATATTGGGGGCGGCCACTGATCACTAAATATTGAGGAGACATATTGGGGACGGCCACTGACGTTTTTTTGCAGATGCTTTTAACAGGGAGACTGAATGAAATCGGACGCCATTCACACGTGGCACATTTTCCATGTGTCACAGTCTAATTAAAGGAGCGGCAGTGATGGCTCCGCAGCGAGGACGTGTCATAAAGGACATTGCGAGTTTCTGAACTTTATGTCACCTGAGGCAATGATATAAATTACGAGACTTCTCTGAATGGATTCAGTATTCATTTCTGCATCTTTAAAAACGTTTCAAATTAGCAACCCGAGGTTTGGTACCGAGGCTCCAGCCATTACCAAATCCAACTTCGGATTCCGAATTTTAAATGTTTTTAAAAATGCATAAATAAATACAGAATTAATTCACCAAAGTCTCGGCCGACTTCGGGAATCGACTGCGGATCTATAAGCTGAATCTCGATTCGCTTAAGCCTAATCGTCATGATACTCCTCATACTATACTAGTATCATCATGATAGACCTCATACTATAGAAATATTATCATGATACACCTCATACTATAGTAGTGTCATCATGATAAACCTCATATTATAGTAGTGTCATGATAGACCTCATACTATAGTAATATCATTATAGACCTCAAACTCTAGTAATATCATCATGATAGACCTCATACTATAGTAGTATCATCATGATAGACCTCATACTATAGTAGTATCATCATGATAGACCTCATACTATAGTAGTATCATCATAATAGACTTCAATCCATAGTAATGGCATCATGATATACCTCTTAATATTAATATAATATTAATATAGTATTATCATAACAGACCTCATACTATAGTATTATCATCATAATAAACCGCATACTATAGTTGTATCATTATAGACCTCAAACTATAGTAATATCACCATGCTAGACCTCATACTATAGGCATATCATCATGATAGACCTCATACTATAGTAGTATCATCATAACAGACCTCATACTATAGTATTATCATCATTATAGACCTCATACTATAGTAATATCATTATAGACCTCAAACTATAGTAATATCACCATGCTAGACCTCATACTATAGGTATATCATCATGATAGACTCATACTATAGCAGTGTCATCATGATAAACCTCATACTATAGTAATATAATCATAATAGACCTCATACTATAGTAGTATTATTATGGTACACCTCATACTATAGTAGCATTATCATAAAAAACCTCATATTATAGTAGTGTCATGGTATACCTCATACTATAGTAGTATCATCATAACAGACCTCATACTATAGTAGTATCATCACAGTGTAGTGCTCTATAGCAGGGAGTACTTTGACACTTGGACAGTTGCCTATTTCTCCTATGCAGAGTTAAAACCTCTTACTTTATTTCACCTCATTGGGTTAACTTGCTCTGCTAAATACCGTGTAACTGCATTTTATATGTATATGTTGTGTTATATATCCCGTTCATTATCACTGTTAGACTGTTAGGGCTTTGATTGAGAAGCTGGTAATTTTCCACAGCTGCCATAGGGTTAAAGAAGACCATGTTTTGGAGGGAAAAACCCAGACTTGTTTACCACTAAAAACCAGACAGACAGCCTGACCTTTTAAATGTCTGGTTTAGCTCTGTTGTTGTGTCTAGAAACTTGTTTTTGTCTGGAAAAGCTGCTGTGTCATTACCATTGAGTATCACTGAAGCTCTAATGTAAGTCTATGAGAGACGGAAAGTGTAACATTGTATCTGTTTGTGCTGAGTTTCTCCACTCCACCCCTCCCCCCTTAAAAGGTTCTAGTCTAGCAAAAACTGTATATAAGGAGAGCAGTTATGCAGTTAGGGAACAGTGCTTGGAGGGGAGACTCTGCCAGACTACTGAGTGACCAGAAGAAGAAGCTGAGACGGGCATACGCTGCCACAGACCCTGGATCACCAGCCTTGGACCAGGGTACCAGCCTTCTGAAGAGAGAGAGACAGCTAGCCTTTCCTCAGCATCAAACCCTTCTTCTGCCAGGAAGGAGACTGGAGAAGCCAGCCCTATGCCTCGGAGGAGACTGGAGAAACCAGCCCAATGCCTCGTCCTAGGTAGGAGACTGGAGAAGCCATCCCTATGCCTCGTCCTAGCCAGGAGGAGACTGGAGAAGCCAGCCCTATGCCTCGTCCTAGGGAGGAGACTGGAGAAGCCAGCCCTATGCCTCGTCCTAGCCGGGAGGAGACTGGAGAAGCCAGCCCTATGCCTCGTCCTAGGGAGGAGACTGGAGAAGCCAGCCTTATGCCTCGTCCTAGCCGGGAGGAGACTGGAGAAACCAGCCCTATGCCTCGTCCTAGCCGGGAGGAGACTGGAGAAGCCAGCCCTATGCCTCGTCCTAGGGAGGAGACTGGAGAAGCCAGCCCTATGCCTCGTCCTAGCCGGGAGGAGACTGGAGAAGCCAGTTTTATGCCTTGTTCTAGGTTGGAGACTGGAGAAGCCAGCCCTATGCCTCTGCCTAGGAAGGAGACTGGAGAAGCCAGCCCTATGCCTCTGCCTAGGAAGGAGACTGAAGAAGCCAGCCCTATGCCTCTGCCTAGGAAGGAGACTGGAGAAGCCAGCCCTATGCCTCGGAGGAGACTGGAGAAACCAGCCCAATGCCTCGTCCTAGGGAAGAGACTGAAGAAGCTAGCCCTATGCCTCGGAGGAGACTGGAGAAGCCAGCCCTATGCCTGGTTTGTATGATTTTGTGCCTGAATCCCTCCAGTAAAGAAGCCCCCTGGTTACTGCAGACCCTGACTCTCTGGACTTATTTCCCATTGGGGTGCACCGCACCTTACCATCCCTTCCGGAGAGCAGCAACACGTGGTGACACCTTGACAGTGTCCGGGGAACCCAGTGTAGCGTTGGGGCCACCCCAACAATAGTAGACCTAATGGCAATAGTAGACCTAATACTATAGTAGTATTATCATGATCATCCAGGCAACCTTCATCCAGTACTATAATCACGTTGCATGCTATGGTCTCCTGACCTTTTTAGCATTGTTTCCCAGCTCGTAGTTATCTCTTGGTGGTAGCACGGCCCCTCTATGAGGCCTACGTTCCTCCCTGAGATGAATCCTCCACATTATGAACATATTGGGCGGCTAACACCCTGCACAGGGCTGAAGAATAAATACTCTGATCCTTACTGACTCCTCATATACACATGAGCTAAGTGCTGCTCTGAGTAAGTGGGAGCTCAGCCCGTCGCTGGATTATCTCAAGAAAAAAAATCAGACTTTTCCTGTTGGTCTTAATGTAAATTTTAAAAGAGGGAGAAGCGTTGTCCTGAGATCTCTGTAGATTACTGCTGGGTGGTCACAAGATACGAGTGACACCAGCTTGAAGTCAGACTTGGCAGCGACCAGCTGAGCAATGGCTTATTCCATACTGAAAGCCAAACACTGGGAGCGAAGCTGAGATCCTAACATTTACAGAGAGCAACCGAGACCTGGATGTGCAGAAAAAGACAGCAGAGCCCTGCAGGATGGTGGGAGTTAGAGTACAGCAACAGAGTTAGGTGTCCTGCTGCAGATAGGGAAGCCAAAATCAGGAGTGCATCATAAAGGGACAGAAAGTATAAAGGAAGGATAAGACTTCTGCATCAGAAATCCTGGCCATGTGGTCGTACCACCTTAAGATAGATTGTAGTAGGAATGCATCACATGGGTTTTCTGCAAGAAGTTCTCATACTGCTTCACACATGTGAACAAGGTTCAATCCTACAATTCTGCGATTTCTTATTTTGAATGTTTAAAGGTTACATAGTACCACTTCTCCTGTCCTGTATATATATATATACACTGCACAGTACCACTTCTCCTGTCCTGTATACTGGGTGTAATCCTCAGTATCTGCTCTTATTCTGTATATATATACACTGCACAGTACCACTTCTCCTGTATACTGGGTGTAATCCTCAGTATCTGCTCTTATTCTGTATATATATATACACTGCACAGTACCACTTCTCCTGTCCTGTATACTGGGTGTAATCCTCAGTATCTGCTCTTATTCTGTATATATATACACTGCACAGTACCACTTCTCCTGTCCTGTATACTGGTTGTAATCCTCAGTATCTGCTCTTATTCTGTATATATATATACACTGCACAGTACCACTTCTCCTGTCCTGTATACTGGGTGTAATCCTCAGTATCTGCTCTTATTCTGTATATATATACACTGCACAGTACCACTTCTCCTGTCCTGTATACTGGGTGTAATCCTCAGTATCTGCTCTTATTCTGTATATATACACTGCACAGTACCACTTCTCCTGTCCTGTATACCGGGTGTAATCCTCAGTATCTGCTCTTATTCTGTATATATATATACACTGCACAGTACCACTTCTCCTGTCCTGTATACTGGGTGTAATCCTCAGTATCTGCTCTTATTCTGTATATATATACACTGCACAGTACCACTTCTCCTGTCCTGTATACTGGGTGTAATCCTCAGTATCTGCTCTTATTCTGTATATATATACACTGCACAGTACCACTTCTCCTGTCCTGTATACCGGGTCTAATCCTCAGTATCTGCTCTTATTCTGTATATATACACTGCACAGTACCACTTCTCCTGTCCTGTATACTGGGTGTAATCCTCAGTATCTGCTCTTATTCTGTATATATATACACTGCACAGTAACACTTCTCCTGTCCTGTATACTGGGTGTAATCCTCAGTATCTGCTCTTATTCTGTATATATATACACTGCACAGTACCACTTCTCCTGTCCTGTATACCGGGTGTAATCCTCAGTATCTGCTCTTATTCTGTATATATATATACTGCACAGTACCACTTCTCCTGTCCTGTATACTGGGTGTAATCCTCAGTATCTGCTCTTATTCTGTATATATACACTGCACAGTACCACTTCTCCTGTATACCGGGTGTAATCCTCAGTATCTGCTCTTATTCTGTATATATATACACTGCACAGTACCACTTCTCCTGTCCTGTATACTGGGTGTAATCCTCAGTATCTGCTCTTATTCTGTATATATATACACTGCACAGTACCACTTCTCCTGTCCTGTATACTGGGTGTAATCCTCAGTATCTGCTCTTATTCTGTGTATATATATACACTGCACAGTACCACTTCTCCTGTCCTGTATACCGGGTGTAATCCTCAGTATCTGCTCTTATTCTGTATATATATACACTGCACAGTACCACTTCTCCTGTCCTGTATACTGGGTGTAATCCTCAGTATCTGCTCTTATTCTGTATATATATACACTGCACAGTACCACTTCTCCTGTCCTGTATACCGGGTGTAATCCTCAGTATCTGCTCTTATTCTGTATATATATACACTGCACAGTACCACTTCTCCTGTCCTGTATACTGGGTGTAATCCTCAGTATCTGCTCTTATTCTGTATATATACACTGCACAGTACCACTTCTCCTGTCCTGTATACTGGGTGTAATCCTCAGTATCTGCTCTAATTCTGTATATATACACACTGCACAGTACCACTTCTCCTGTCCTGTATACTGGGTGTAATCCTCAGTATCTGCTCTTATTCTGTATATATACACTGCACAGTACCAATTCTCTTGTCCTGTATACTGGGTGTAATCCTCAGTATCTGCTCTTATTCTGTATATATACACTGCACAGTACCACTTCTCCTGTCCTGTATACCGGGTGTAATCCTCAGTATCTGCTCTTATTCTATATATATATATACACTGCACAGTACCACTTCTCCTGTCCTGTATACTGGGTGTAATCCTCAGTATCTGCTCTTATTCTGTATATATATACACTGCACAGTACCACTTCTCCTGTCCTGTATACCGGGTGTAATCCTCAGTATCTGCTCTTATTCTGTATATATATACACTGCACAGTACCACTTCTCCTGTCCTGTATACTGGGTGTAATCCTCAGTATCTGCTCTTATTCTGTATATATATACACTGCACAGTACCACTTCTCCCGTCCTGTATACTGGGTGTAATCCTCAGTATCTGCTCTTATTCTGTATATACACTGCACAGTACCACTTCTCCTGTATACTGGGTGTAATCCTCAGTATCTGCTCTTATTCTGTATATATACACTGCACAGTACCACGTCTCCTGTCCTGTATACCGGGTGTAATCCTTAGTATCTGCTCTTATTCTGTATATATATACACTGCACAGTACCACTTCTCCTGTCCTGTATACTGGGTGTAATCTCAGTATCTGCTCTTATTCTGTATATATATATACACTGCACAGTACCACTTCTCCTGTCCTGTATACTGGGTGTAATCCTCAGTATCTGCTCTTATTCTGTATATACACTGCACAGTACCACTTCTCCTGTCCTGTATACTGGGTGTAATCCTCAGTATCTGCTCTTATTCTGTATATATACACTGCACAGTACCACTTCTCCTGTCCTGTATACTGGGTGTAATCCTCAGTATCTGCTCTTATTCTGTATATATATACACTGCACAGTACCACTTCTCCTGTCCTGTATACTGGGTGTAATCCTCAGTATCTGCTCTTATTCTGTATATATACACTGCACAGTACCACTTCTCCTGTCCTGTATACTGGGTGTAATCCTCAGTATCTGCTCTTATTCTGTATATATATACACTGCACAGTACCACTTCTCCTGTCCTGTATACTGGGTGTAATCCTCAGTATCTGCTCTTATTCTGTATATATATACACTGCACAGTACCACTTCTCCTGTCCTGTATACTGGGTGTAATCCTCAGTATCTGCTCTTATTCTGTATATATATACACTGCACAGTACCACTTCTCCTGTCCTGTATACCGGGTGTAATCCTCAGTATCTGCTCTTATTCTGTATATATATATACACTGCACAGTACCACTTCTCCTGTCCTGTATACCGGGTGTAATCTTCAGTATCTGCTCTTATTCTGTATATATATACACTGCACAGTACCACTTCTCCTGTCCTGTATACTGGGTGTAATCCTCAGTATCTGCTCTTATTCTGTATATATATACACTGCACAGTACCACTTCTGTCCTGTATACTGGGTGTAATCCTCAGTATCTGCTCTTATTCTGTATATATATATACACTGCACAGTACCACTTCTCCTGTCCTGTATACTGGGTGTAATCCTCAGTATCTGCTCTTATTCTGTATATATATACACTGCACAGTACCACTTCTCCTGTCCTGTATACCGGGTGTAATCCTCAGTATCTGCTCTTATTCTGTATATATATACACTGCACAGTACCACTTCTCCTGTCCTGTATACCGGGTGTAATCCTCAGTATCTGCTCTTATTCTGTATATATATACACTGCACAGTCCCACTTCTCCTGTCCTGTATACCGGGTGTAATCCTCAGTATCTGCTCTTATTCTGTATATATATACACTGCACAGTACCACTTCTCCTGTATACCGGGTGTAATCCTCCGTATCTGCTCTTATTCTGTATATATATACACTGCACAGTACCACTTCTCCTGTCCTGTATACTGGGTGTAATCCTCAGTATCTGCTCTTATTCTGTATATATACACTGCACAGTACCACTTCTCCTGTCCTGTATACTGGGTGTAATCCTCAGTATCTGCTCTTATTCTGTATATATATACACTGCACAGTACCACTTCTCCTGTCCTGTATACCGGGTGTAATCCTCAGTATCTGCTCTTATTCTGTATATATATACACTGCACAGTACCACTTCTCCTGTCCTGTATACCGGGTGTAATCCTCAGTATCTGCTCTTATTCTGTATATATATACACTGCACAGTACCACTTCTCCTGTCCTGTATACCGGGTGTAATCCTCAGTATCTGCTCTTATTCTGTATATATATACACTGCACAGTACCACTTCTCCTGTCCTGTATACTGGGTGTAATCCTCAGTATCTGCTCTTATTCTGTATATATACACTGCACAGTACCACTTCTCCTGTCCTGTATACTGGGTGTAATCCTCAGTATCTGCTCTTATTCTGTATATATATACACTGCACAGTACCACTTCTCCTGTCCTGTATACTGGGTGTAATCCTCAGTATCTGCTCTTATTCTGTATATATATACACTGCACAGTACCACTTCTCCTATCCTGTATACTGGGTGTAATCCTCAGTATCTGCTCTTATTCTGTATATATACACTGCACAGTACCACTTCTCCTGTCCTGTATACCGGGTGTAATCCTCAGTATCTGCTCTTATTCTGTATATATATACACTGCACAGTACCACTTCTCCTGTCCTGTATACTGGGTGTAATCCTCAGTATCTGCTCTTATTCTGTATATATATACACTGCACAGTACCACTTCTCCTGTCCTGTATACCGGGTGTAATCCTCAGTATCTGCTCTTATTCTGTATATATATACACTGCACAGTACCACTTCTCCTGTCCTGTATACTGGGTGTAATCCTCAGTATCTGCTCTTATTCTGTATATATATACACTGCACAGTACCACTTCTCCTGTCCTGTATACTGGGTGTAATCCTCAGTATCTGCTCTTATTCTGTATATATATACACTGCACAGTACCACTTCTCCTGTCCTGTATACTGGGTGTAATCCTCAGTATCTGCTCTTATTCTGTATATATATACACTGCACAGTACCACTTCTCCTGTATACTGGGTGTAATCCTCAGTATCTGCTCTTATTCTGTATATATATACACTGCACAGTACCACTTCTCCTGTCCTGTATACTGGGTGTAATCCTCAGTATCTGCTCTTATTCTGTATATATATACACTGCACAGTACCACTTCTCCTGTCCTGTATACTGGGTGTAATCCTCAGTATCTGCTCTTATTCTGTATATATATACACTGCACAGTACCACTTCTCCTGTCCTGTATACTGGGTGTAATCCTCAGTATTTGCTCTTATTCTGTATATATACACTGCACAGTTCCACTTCTCCTGTCCTGTATACTGGGTGTAATCCTCAGTATCTGGTCTTATTCTGTATATATACACTGCACAGTACCACTTCTCCTGTCCTGTATACCGGGTGTAAATGCTCAGCATCTGCTCTTATTCTGTATAAATATATACACTGCACAGTACCACTTCTCCTGTACTGTATACTGGGTGTAATCCTCAGTATCTGGTCTTATTCTGTATATATACACTGCACAGTACCACTTCTCCTGTACTGTATACTGGGGGTAATCCTCAGTATCTGGTCTTTTTCTGTATATATACACTGCACAGTACCACTTCTCCTGTATACTGGGGGTAATCCTCAGTATCTGCTCTTTTTCTGTATATATATAAAATGCACAGTACCACTTCTCCTGTCCTGTATACTGGGGGTAATCCTCAGTATCTGCTCTTTTTCTGTGTATATATACACTGCACAGTACCACTTCTCCTGTATACTGGGTGTAATCCTCAGTATCTGCTCTTATTCTGTATATATACACTGCACAGTACCACTTCTCCTGTATACTGGGTGTAATCCTCAGTATCTGCTCTTATTCTGTATATATACACTGCACAGTACCACTTCTCCTGTCCTGTATACTGGGTGTAATCCTCAGTATCTGCTCTTATTCTGTATATATATACACTGCACAGTACCACTTCTCCTGTCCTGTATACTGGGTGTAATCCTCAGTATCTGCTCTTATTCTGTATATATATATCACTGCACAGTACCACTTCTCCTGTCCTGTATACTGGGTGTAATCCTCAGTATCTGCTCTTATTCTGTATATATATACACTGCACAGTACCACTTCTCCTGTCCTGTATACCGGGTGTAATCCTCAGTATCTGCTCTTATTCTGTATATATATACACTGCACAGTACCACTTCTCCTGTATACTGGGTGTAATCCTCTGTATCTGCTCTTATTCTGTATATATATATACACTGCACAGTACCATTTCTCCTGTACTGTATACTGGGTGTAATCCTCAGTATCTGCTCTTATTCTGTGTATATATATATATACACTGCACAGTACCACTTCTCCTGTCCTGTATACTGGGTGTAATCCTCAGTATCTGCTCTTATTCTGTATATATACACTGCACAGTACCACTTCTCCTGTCCTGTATACTGGGTGTAATCCTCAGTATCTGCTCTTATTCTGTATATATACACTGCACAGTACCACTTCTCCTGTCCTGTATACCGGGCGTAATCCTCAGTATCTGCTCTTATTCTGTATATATACACTGCACAGTACCACTTCTCCTGTATACTGGGTGTAATCCTCAGTATCTGCTCTTATTCTGTATATATATACACTGCACAGTACCACTTCTCCTGTACTGTATACTGGGTGTAATCCTCAGTATCTGCTCTTATTCTGTGTATATATATATACACTGCACAGTACCACTTCTCCTGTCCTGTATACTGGGTGTAATCCTCAGTATCTGCTCTTATTCTGTGTATATATATATACACTGCACAGTACCACTTCTCCTGTCCTGTATACCGGGTGTAATCCTCAGTGTGCTGGAGCCAGTCGACGGGTGTGGTTGTGTTTGGAGGAGCTGCTGATTGCTGACAAGCTACCAGGGATTTTTCCACCTTTCCCAGCCCAGGCCCTGCCTCTCCCCAGGGAGGTGGTGGGGTCCTGGGCAATGAAGCGACTGAAGACCCAGGATCCTACTTCCCGGGGTAGGCCGGCGGGAGGTAGGGGAGGTGAGCTACCGGCCTCAGTTCCATCTTCCGCCCCGGGGGTCAGAAGATCTTCCAGGAGTCGTGGTGTAGCGGCCCCTGCAGCCCCCGGAGGTGAAGCCGTGTCCATCGCCGGCAGTTCCAGGAGGGCGGACGGTAGCCCTCCAAGAGGTACGCAGAGTGCTCCTGGGGGTGGGCCGGGCTCGGTTGAGGCTGACTGGGGCACCATGAAGTCCCAGGAACTAATCACCGTTTACAGCTCCCGGATCACGGCCTACCTCCGGGAGTATGAGGAAGCGAACAGGACCCTCAAGAAAATTAGGGAGAACCTGAAGCTTGAGAGGGCGAAGGTTGACAAAGCGGCGAGGAAAAACAGGCCAGAAATAACTAATAAAATAAAAGGCCTAAAAGACATCATTAAAGAGCTAAAAGAAAGAATGGCGTCCATTCTGGAAAACAGCGGTCCCTTTAAGGAAAAGCTCAAGAATGACGCAAGGTTTAATGAAATGGCTAAAAACCAAAAACAGCAAGAAGATGACTCCACAAGTGAGGAGGAAGAGTCGGACATGGGGGGGCAACCTGCTGGAACAGGTATCGCCACAGGTATCCCCGCAGAGCAGGTATGCCTGCCCCCCACTAGTTCCGATGAGGAAGGGAGTTCGGTGAGAGCAGCGGAGTTGGGGGGCAACTTATGGCTGAAATACGCCACCTGGAGTCCCCCAAAATACGTGAGGACATCTGCTTTGGTAATGAATTACCTGAAGATGAGCCGATGGGAAAGCGGAGGAAGAAAAAGCCAGTAAAGCCAGAGGTGAGGTATGTCTATGTGACCCACCCTGCGTGCCCTGGGCAAAGTGAAAAGCCAGCTCAGGGCACGAACCCCACCATCCTCCCTGGCCCGGTCTCTGCTGTGGGACCGGTGCGTAGGAGTGGGGAGAAAGACGCGACAAAGATGGCGCAGGACGCCGTCCCTGTTTGCGGTAACAGGGGCGGTGAGGAGACGCAGGAGGGGTCAGACAGGAAGGCTCCCAGGACGGGCGGCGAAGGGGACATGGCTGGTGGTCAGGTGGCTCCGACCACCTCTGCTAGTGCACTGGACAAGTGCCAGGTGGAGGCTGGAAAGACTGTTAAAAATGTGTCCAGCATGAAGATGCCGGACAAAACAAATAATGTGACCTCTGTCCCCTCTGGCCCAGTAGTGTGTGTGGGGAGGGGAGAGTGTGACAGTGGCCACTGAAGAAGTGGTCACTTCTAGTAGTGTAAATACTGTTTCTGTTAGTGGTGTTGCTCCGGGCCCTGATGGAGGGGTGAATGTTGGAGGTCGGCCGGCCACTGTACAAGTGGCTGGTGCGCCTCATGTAGCCCCTTTAGAGGGGTCTGGAGTGGCACCTGCTGTAGATAGGTCTGGGGGGTGGGGTGGGCCCGGTCCGCTGCCCCTCCTGCGCCGGTTACGCCTGGCAGAGGTTATGCTGGTGTGGTCGCCGGCGCAGGGGGAGGGGCGGTCCCCATTGTCCTCCCCATTACCAATGTCTGGTGACGGTAACTTGCAGCGGCAACTTCTAGAGGCTCTAAGGAGAGGGGAGAATTCCATTACAGTAGGGGGCAGCAGGTGGATCTATCCTTCTGGATAGACAGGCATGGCGTGCGTGCCTTCCGAGAGCAAGGCGGGGCGAGACCACCTGGTCCTCACCCACAACCGGCCCCGGGTCAACCAGACGGAATGTTGTCTGTCTGAAATGGAGAGGCAATGAAGCGTGCCCTACCAGGAAGAGGGTGGCAGAGCTTCTCTTTCAGATGGGCATCAGGGCATGTGACATCTTTGCCCTGATACATCCGTATGGCACCCGGGAGTTTGATGTCAGTTTTGCCCGGCCAGAGGGTCTTGAACTTTTCTGGTCTGGGTATGAACTGGCAAAAGACCAGCCGGACTGGCAGGGGTTTTTCGTGCAAGCGATAACCCGCCAGAATGAGGTCAAGAAAGTGACCGTTCTGACCCGTAACGAGTCACTTTCTTGTGTTGACATCTTGACCTGGTTGAGCAGGTACGGGGACGTCCAGGGTCTTCCTAGCAAGAACCTGGATGAGTTTGGCATCTGGTCGGGTGCCTGGACGTTTCAGATTAAGTTGAAACATTCAGGGGGTCGGTTTCCCACATACCATCATCTGCTTTCCTTGGTCGGGATAGGATCATGGTGTTCTACAGGGGGCAGCCTAAGCTGTGTTACAAGTGCGGCAGCCCTTCGCACTTCAGCGCCAGCTGCCAAGTGCAGAGGTGCGCGTGCAGCGGGGGTGAAGGCCATCTAGCTGCATCTTGTGGGCAGATTAGATGCAACCTGTGTGGTGAGCTAGGGCACCCGTTCAGTCGTTGCTCACGCTCTGTCGCCAACGTGGCTCGTGCACGCGCGGAGGTGAGCCGGGAGGCCCCCACCGCCGAGGCGAGTGCTGGCGAAGGTGACAGGGCAGTGGGGTCGATGAAGAGAAAAGACGGCCCGTCCCAGCAGAGACGGAGGGAGAGGCGTCAAATGGAGAGGGGGCAGGTGGAACCCCGTCCTGGGGTGATGCCTGCGCCTCCCAAGAGAATGCCTCTCCTAGAGCTGAGACCCTGGGGGATAATGAGGTGAATGAGGAACTCAGGAGACTAGACCGTTCCGAGGTGACTCTGTCCTCTTGCTACGAGAGTGCAACAGAGGGGAGTGTGACAGAGTCTAAAAGAACAAGAAGGAAACGTCTGACCAAAAAAATCTAGCCCGACCAGAGTGGCCGCGGAAGGCGAAGCCAGCTCCCCTGACCTCTCTAATCCTGACTCTCTTCCCTGGATCTTTCCAACCGGTACCTCACCTTGGATGAGATCTCCGCCTCCTCTTCTTCTGGGGAGGAGGTCGAAGGTGGGGAGCCGGAGGGGCAAGAGAAGGAGCCTCTGGAAGGCCCGCGCCCTCCAGTGAGGATGCAAGGTCCTCGGGAGGTGGGGCGGGTCCAGACACTGCGAATGGGAATGACAAGGGTGGTGCGAAGGGGAGGCGGTGGTGACTAATGAGATGGACACCACTGTCTCTCTCAAAAGAAATCGTGCCACCTTAGGGGTAGCCCCGGAGGGGTAAGAAGAAGAATGGGAAGGGAAGGAAGAAGGCCGTCTAACTTAATCACTCTGTATGGCGGCACTCACTCCGTTGACCCTGGCGACCATTAATGTCGCCAGTATTAAATCGGATGCGGCTAGGTTTGCAGCCTTTGATTTTCTCAGCCGGGTTGAAGCTGACATTTTATTTTTGCAAGAGACCAGGCTGCCAGATTTGGCGGCTGTATATAAAGCAAAAAGGAGTGGAGGTGTGGTCCATCATATTGGTCTCTTGCGGCTGAGCCGTATAGCGGAGTGGCGGTCCTTTTACCGCACCAGTAGAAAGCCGACGAGTGATTGAGTTAGAAATGGGGAGGTGTTTGATTTTAGATGTCCTCATGAAGGGTCAAGAGCTTCGCCTGATAAACATCTATGGTCCCCAAACCAAGCGGGATCGGAAGCATCTCTTTTTGAGGATCAAACCTTTCCTTTTACGAGTCGGCAGGTGGTCTTTGGCGGGACTTTAATACAGTCACAAGGTCCCAAGACCGGGAGGCGCCAGAGACCGGCTGGCTTATGATAGTGTATCCCTGAATAGCATAGCTAGCGAGGCTCGCCTGGTGGATGTCCACATTCGGCACACCCCAGGCCACGGGGGTTTCACTTATTATAGAGGTAGTCAGATTAGGTCTAGAATAGACAGGTTTTATTTAAAGGAGGAGACTACTTTTTCACCTTTAAAGGTGGTAGAGGTGGAATTCTCCGATCACTGTATGATTATGTTCTCTTTGAATGTTGCAGAATCCCCCAAATGGGAAGAGGCTATTGGAAGCTAAATTCGGCCCTCCTGGAGGAAGCAGAGGTGAGACAATCCTTTGAGGACTTCCTTCAGACTCAGGTAGAGTTGCTGGATCTTTGTGACACTAAGTCGGAGTGGTGGGAGATATTCAAAGATCGGGTGGCAAAATTCTTCCGCCAGCTCTCGAGCCTCAGGTCCCTGGACAAGTATCGCTTGTATCAGGGTCTGAGGAGGAAACTCGAACAACTGGTCTCGACTGGAGGTAGCCGAGAGGATATCTCCAGGGTGAAATCTTTGCTTAAGAGGTGCCAGTACGATAGGCACACATCTTTGGTTTTTGAGAGGGATTTCGGAAGTACCGCCGCCCGACCCTTACAGAAACTGTAAGATGTCAGTGAAAAGTAAGTTGGTGACGGGACTGGTCGATGGTACGGGATCTCTGGATAGGTCCAGATCAGGGATCTTGAAATCGTCAAGTCCTTCTACTCGTGCCTCTTGAGGAAGAAGGATCTGAATCGGGACAGGATTTCGGCTTTCCTGGCTGAAACCATCCCTGAGTCAAGAGTAGACCTTTCTCTTGGCGTTTTGATAGAAGAAATCAGAGAAGAGGAAGTCAGCCTGGCGATCGAAGGGCTTGCCCTAAAGAAGTCGCCAGGCCCGGATGGCTTAACATCCGAGTTTTATAAGACCTTTAAGGACTTCTTGGTTCCCTCTTGACTAAGGTATTAAATGAGTGCCTATCCTCGGGTGCTCTGCCGAGGTCAATGAGGAGGTCAGCTCTGATCCTTATATCAAAGGGTAAAGATCCGAGCCGTATTGAGAATTGGCGTCCCATAGCGCTTCTCAGTACGGACAGAAAGATCCTGGCCAAGATACTGTTTAATCGGTTGGTGCAGTTTGCACCCCGGCTCCTTTCGGAGACCCAACATTGCTCAGTTCCAGGCCGAAGCACGTTTAGTGCTGTACTCGGTGTCCGAGAGGCAGTGGAGCAGGGTAGGGCGGGTAACTGGAAGGGGTACATGCTGGCCTTAGATCAGGCAAAGGCTTTTGATCGGGTTAACCACGAGTACCTCTGGTCAGTCCTTCTGAAATATGGCCTGCCGGGGGTTTGTCGATTGGTTAAAGATCTTGTATTCAGGGGCAGAGAGTTTCCCGCTGGTGAACGGTTGGTCTGGCAGCCCTTTTGAGGTCGGGTCTGGAGTCCGCCAGGGTTGTCCATTGAGCCCGCTCTTATACGTGTTTGCGATTGATCCTTTTATTAGGAGGATTGATCGTGGGCCGTTAGCGGGAGTCAGGATGAGTCTGGAGGAGCCAGAAGCCACTCTGAGGGTGGTGGCTTATGCCGATGACGCCACTGTTTTCGTGTCCTCGGGAGGGGAGGCGGAATACGTGATGTCGGAGGTAGAACGCTACTCGGAAGTCTCCGGGTCCGTGATTAACCGGGATAAGTGTGAGAGTCTCTGGCTGGGAGGGGTGATCCATCTTTCGGTCTCCCGGACACCCTCCCAGAGCCCCAGTCGTCAGCCAAAGTCCTAGGCGTTCAATTCGGCCATGGGGATTATCCCACCCAAAATTGGGATAGCAGGCTTAAGATCGCCGCTCAGAAGGTTGACCAGTGGAAGGGTTGGTCTTTGACCCTCAGGGAAAGGGTGAGCCTGATCAAGACTTACCTTCTCCCTTTGCTTATCTATTTGGCCAGTGTATGTGTCTTGCCAGAACCTCTCTGGACTCGGGTTTACAGTCTGTTCTTCCAACTGTTATGGGGGAATAGGCTGAACCTAGTCAAGAGAGAGGTGACATACCGTACGAGGAGACTAGGGGGTTGGGTATGGTCAACCCCGTGGTGTTCCTTGTGAACACCTTTGTTAAGATCAACCTGGCAAACCTCTGGAAGAGAGGGCTCCTCCGTGGGTAGTCTCTTGCAGGGGTTGGTTTCGGCCTTTCTTCCAGGAGTGGGAGACAGGAGGGCAAGTGAAGGATTTGCGTACACCTCATGGATATCTTCCGGCTTATGTCACCCCGATTCTGAAGGTGATCCGCCAGTGGGGTTTGGGAGTGAGGGAGATCAGGACCCAGTCAAGGAGATCCCTTGACGAGAGGGTCTTGTTGACCCACTTCCAAAAGCCCCTGGCCCTTAAGGATTGCCCAAGCCGGGATCTAGACAAGGGGTTACAGTTGTTAAATTCGGCAAGGATCCCCTTGAAGTTTTGGGACTTGGCTTGGCGCTGCTTTCACGGGAAGCTGTATGTAAGGGGCAACTTGAGGTATAGGAACTCTGATGAAAGGGGTTGTCCCCGGGAGGAGTGTGGCGACATACTGGAAAGTATGGAGCACTTCCTGCTTCAGTGTCCCTTTAATGCAGAGGTATACAAACGGGTGGGTGCATCCATTGGCTGGCCTAGGCTAGCCAACCTCTCCTATGCGGAGTGGGCTTATGGAGCGTTCAAAGGTTTGGGAAGAAGGGACCCATGCACAGCTTTTATAGTTAGCATAGTGGTCAGGTACTTCACATGGAACGCACGGTGTTTAGTTTCAACCCAGCAGAAAGTCCTCCCTGTGGAAGAGGTGTGTAGGAACATTCTGGGTGACCTGGTGAAGGTTCGCTCTCTCGAGTGTGAAAGGGTGGGTACGGATGGGGTCTCTTACCTCTGGAGAGGCTTCACCTTCGATGTGCCTTAGCCTCAGTAGCACTTTTCCTGGTGTTGGGCTGAGGCTTTCACACTAGGTTTTTGTTTTGTATTTAAGATGAGTTTTTGAAGAAAGGTTTGCAAATGACTGAACTTGGGCCTTCGGGTGGATTTTGATATTGGTTTGTATCGATTGATATGTTTGTTTGTATAAGTTGTATATATTGTATGATAGGGTAAGTGGGTGTAGTTAGGTTGGGTGGGATGGGGTGGGGGGGTTCATATTTTTGTGTGGGGAGGCCTGCATCCAGCCCTGGACTATGCGGACATAGGAGGACATGAGGCGAGGGGCTGGGTGTGGGTGGTGG